>JACYFE010002758.1:0-14804 GCA_014764975.2 Fusarium sp. DS 682 | reverse complement strand
GGTGCTGCAAACGGGGCGGTTGTGAAAGGTACCGTGAGCGGCATGGAGGTGATGGGTCTTCAATCTGGGAACGGACTTAACAGCTGTAGGAAGCAAGATAGAAGCTGATCCCAGATCAGGGGTCGTCATGTAAAATAAAGCGAGGCCGAGAACGACTAGAAGCCCATTTGAACGTCCATTTTGACAAATAATGTCCATATATGATCGAGCACGGTCGATGTAGGTGAATGGATTTTGTTCATGATCGTATTTGGTCCCGTTTCTCAAGGCTAGGGCTAGCATGACACAAATCGCGGAATATTCCGTTTCAGTGCAATTTTTTTGTTCCCAGAATTCGCGGAAAAGGTCGTAGTCTTGGCGATCAAAGAGCGGTATGGCTTCGTTGAAGCCATCGAAGTACCTGTTAATCAACTCTTCCATTATGTACCATGACGGAAGTGGAAAGACTTCATGCGGATCTACGTAGGTAATCTGAAAGCTCTTGCCAGGCAGGTTTACTAGAGCTTGGACGACCTTATTCTCTGGTGCATGTTTCTTTGGAGTCTCGGTCATTTCTTGCTCGCCCGAAAGTGAAGCCTTAGCCAGTTCTTGCTCGCCTGAGGGTTCCGCCATATCTTGGTCTTCTTCTTCGACATTGGTTTCTTACAGTGGGGTGTCGAGCTTGAGAAGGGATTCAATTGCCTTGAGACGACCTTCAATACCTTGAAAACGGGTCTCATTCGCGTCACTGTTCCCATTGTTAGCATTTTCACCTCGAGTAAGAGCAGCTTACTTGTCCTTTGCAGCCTGTCGCACTAAGCTCTTCTTTGATGGCACAACTGCGGTAGAAACACATTTGAGATCGCCTTGTTCGCAAACAGTGCATCTTGGTTTCTTTGCATCGCAACGGATCTTTTGTTGACGGCAGTAGTCGCAGCCCTGGTGAGGAATCAGCATTAGCTTTCAATCCAGCAATTTGGTCTGTACGGACCTTTCTTCGAACTAAGCCCGACTTCTGGCATGATCGATCCATTTTGAGACGATACACGTGCAATTGAAGGCTCTGGTTTAATTGCGGTGGTGAAATCGTATGCAACGGTTTGCGATTGATAGCAGGTGAGATTGGGAACCAAATGCTTTTGCGGCCTTTGCCTTCGTTGCCCTCTGGACTCCGGTTTACTATGCCTAAAGCGGTAAAGAGGCATTATCCAGGGAGGTCAAAGTCCCTGGGTTACATTTCCAGAGGTCGTTTTGCTTGACCTCTCTCTACCAGGGCATGCTGTACTGGCAAAGCACATGATAGCTCCTTTACAGCATTCTGCCTCGTGATACCTTGCGCAGATCCTGAATTTGAGCGATAGTTAGACGATTAGCCAGCTTCCCCATCCGTCTTCTTATCGTGGCGATATGAGGCTCTCAGCCTGCGGCTTCGTTACCCCGCTTAACGTGACGACTATAAGATTGAGTGACTGGAGAAGCTTTAAATCCTGGGACAAAAGGCAAAGAACACAGGGTAATATATATGTAGTAAAAGAACCATAGCTAGACAAATAGATTGTTGTTGTTCATTGGCTTGTTGCGCCTTCGCATTGGTGTTATGTTGATGGTCAGACGAACAGAGTGACGGACACAGCATTGAGAACAGAACTTGTCGTACACCATCAGATTCTCTGATTATAGTCAAGTCTCGCAATCTAATACAAGAACTAGCGATTACAAGCTTAATCTGACCCAGGAATCCATGTATACAACCACCACTAAGCGCATCTCTGACCTCCGGCCCAGACTACAGCAATGAAACCTTCCGTGCAGACCCGGCAAACCCCTCCGCCGATGAGTATCCTCCTGCGTGTTGATCGTCCATTATCGCACATTCGTCTTGTTGCTTCTCGTTGTCTGGATTGTTGGAGCATGTTAGTTAAATGTGCAATCATGCAGGATGATAAGATAGCGCCTACCAGATACCACTGCGAACAGGTATTTCTCTCCTTGTTGCGCAATTACAGAGAGTGCGCATCTGTGCCGCCCTGAGTCTCAGTAAAGAGTCCCCGACATGCTTCAATAGCCATGTCGAATGCTTCAGATTCGCTCATCTGCTGGGCGTTGATGTCGTGAAGCGGCTCATCCATCTTAGCATACTCAATGCCCGGCTCCGAGTGGCACTTGATGTGATGAATCGGCTCGTTCACCGTGATCTCTGGCTTCGGCTGACTCTTGAAGTAGTGAAGCAGCTCTTCCGCCTTGGGATACTTGACCTCCACCTTGAACCCAAAAGCCTTCTGCAGTATTTTCATCATGTCAAGTCCGACTGCCCGAGAGTTATTAAACGTTCTCGCCGTCTCACAAAATTCGGCATCATCATCCCAATCATCCCCTTGTTCTGCAGCACGACCAGACTCGACCCACTCACGAATCATCTTGTCTTTGAACCAGCACTGGGCGAAGTCAACGAGGAAAGGCTGGAATGTGGAAGCTTTCACAACCACGTTGCGAGGTGAGCTGTCGTCTAGGATGATCCCGCGCTTGTTGACCTCATACGTTGCGTCAATGGCTCGCTGGATGATCGATGTCCATTCTTGCTCTGTCGTAGGTCTAGTTTCCTCATCAGCAAGGTGGTAGAGATTGCAGCCTGGGATGGGTTCGAGGAGGATTCCATAGACAGTTTGGTAATCTTCGTTGGAGGACTCCGAATTGGGACCTGATGCAACGCGTACCAACGCATAGAGCTCTGGGATCAAAATTCCCTGGAGGTCTTTCAAGCGCTCGTAGACCTCGACCTCAGTTTTAAATTGCTGGTTAGTGATCCTCCAGAGCGCCGCTTCATACTTCGCCATTCCTTCAGGCCCCTCCCGAATCTCGGCGGCGGCAAGAGGAAATTCTGAACTGGCTTCATCCTGGTCCATCTCTTCGAGAAAAGGGCGCATGGAGCCTCGTCGTAGAAATGACTGATACGAAGCTTCGACTTCGGTGGTACACGGGATGTATTCATAGTAGCAGTCACGGAGGCCTATGCCGCAGCGACGGTCGTAGACCTTGAGAATGGCGGAGCGATCGTGTAAGGAGACATGCATAACAGGAGCCATGGTTGCTAACGATCGAAGCAGTTCTTCTGTCCGGACGGCAGACGATACCTCCACGACGATGCAAGTCCTCTCCGCCAGCCTCCCCATGTTCAGGACGGATGATGCAGATGTATCATCTGCTAAATGTCCGAAATAGAATTTGCGTACTTTTACGTTCGGGGAGGAAACTTTACAATAGAAAATGCAGATAGAAAATATCTTCTTGCCGGAACCCTGCTTGGCGTTTAGTCTGTCTTTGCCTGTGATTTTGTTGTGTATCTGTAAATGCATCTCGCTCAACGTGTTCAAATGCTCCTTGGCATCGCCTGATTACCTTTAGCCATTGATGATCTCATTGATGGCTAATTTATTTTCTGTCTTGGCGTTCGAAACATAAATCAATCCCTTACCTACACTCTTAAGTCTTCCTCAGCGCCGCCTTCACCTTGCCAGATCCGACTCATTGAGCCCGGCGCGCAATCCCAATTGTAATATGTTGTCTATCAGATCGACTAACCGATTGTATCAAAGGCCATAGACAAAACTATCACAAACCCACAAAGATTTGAGATCTTACCTGGTCTTCTCGTATTACGGTTCAAAGTACTAGGAAGTCCTCACAGTTTCCAAGGCCCAAGGTTCAGTCTCTACGACAAGTCCAGTTGGGGTATTCGAGATGGCGTCTGGGTTATCACACCTCGCAACAGAGACCTGGTAAACATGACTTGGAAATATCTCCTCTCGTAAGCAACGGTTAAAAAAGGCTACAGCTATTTGACGGATCCAAAATAACTATTCGGGCAAGCCACGAGCTCAATATCCGACGTTTCATGAGCGTCATCAGAACCTCGCCTAGCTAGTTCATGCCATGCATCTCCGTCTCCGGCCACGAACCGATTTGGACACTTCGAAAGTCATTTGACCCCTTTCTAGACTATCCTACTAGGCATCCTTCGACTGAAAACGACAAACTGTGCGTACCATTTGACTTTGACGGCAACAATCGAGGGTACCGAGATTTCAAACGCGATGAGCGCGGTTACCGGCGTCGTGAGTATCCAAAAGCAATCAACAATAGGCGCCTGCTTTCTATTGACACTACCAATGGCCTGATTCAAGGCTCCAAGTTGGTCATGGCAGGTGAGGCCAGAGATGAGCAAAAGTCCAGGCCAATGGTCAAGGTGTACGAAAAAGATTTTCCTGCTGGCGCCGCATCCTTTCATATGGATGGATCTCTTAGGTAAGTTGAACTCTGTGTTCTGGTTACCCAATGCCCGACTGACACCATGAATTTAGCCAGTGATGGAACGGGCGAGGATGTTGACATTCTTTTGCAGAGTCGGCGAACCGATCAAGACAGGCGAAGGGCAAGTTCGCAAAGAGCTAGGTCAAAATAGCAAGGGCCCAGAAAGCGGTGGCGCTCAGCAAGGGTTCACAATATCCATTGTAACAATTGGAGCAACGGATCCAATCGCTGTTTCAGTTTGGATTTTCATTTGTGTATGTTTGTTTAACTTATGGCTTCTTACCAACTTTAGTTGACTTTCTACTGCACTGGATTATATGCGTACTTGGCCTCCTCAACACACGCCCTAACCACTTCACCCAAGTCCTCCTCCGGTAGCCCAAGAAGCTCATTGTGAAGCTTATCCTGAGTTTTCAGCTTCTGTCCTTTAGGTGAGAAGATAAACGAGTAATATGCCTGTACAAACCCCAGAATGTTACCAGACCTCCCCATTGCCTTGCCACTTTCGATTCGATCAGCACTGCTTTCGTACTTGATGTCCCAGTCCGCGTCTGTCGTGTTCGTGACGCGCTGCAAGCTTCTCAAGATATCTTGCTGGCTGACATAGAAACTTGAAAGGTAAACAGGCTTATTCCGAAACTGCACAATGGTAGGAGATGAGTCATTTTGATCGTCCGGGAGCTCTTTGAGACTCGCAAGGGCAGCAGCAGCACGACCAAATTGGGCTAAAGTGCTAGTGTTTATCTTTGCTTCACCTTGATCAAACAAAGTAACCTTTCGGTTACTTATGTCAAAGCCCGTAAAAGCATCTCCAGAAGGAAGACTATAGTCAAACCAGACACCTCCCACGAGAAGAATCCAAGAGCTGACGCCAACGCGTTCGATCTCTTTGAGAAAATTGATAGGTGGAGCAGCGGGAAAGAAATCGTCGACAAGGCCCTGATTTTCGATAACGACGTTGGCAGCGTAAATGTTGGGGATAATGTAGCGGATACCGGCCTTTCCAGCTGCGCGAACGATGCGATGATGGATTTCTGGGTCAACGGTTACGGCAAGGGTGATGATGAGGAGCTGTTGATCCTTGAGAGCAGATGCGATTGAGTCCTCGTCGTCGTAATTGACAGGAATAACGTTGATTTTTTCTGGAAGCTCAGATGTACTGCCGATGCGAGTTAGGGCAGTAATGGTGTGTTTTCCTGTCCTGAGGAGTTCCTTGGTTATATGGCCGCCTTGACGACCTCCAGCCTAAACAATGTCAGATAAATGAGAAATGATGACACCGACGGAACATACCCCGACGATTGCAACTCTTTCAATGCGGTTGGTGAAGCCCGCTGGCTGATCCTTTGCAAACTGTTGTCTAGACATGGCTAAGTCGAGCGTTGAGTAAGTGATTTTCCGAGTGCTTGGGATTGCAAATTTACGAATTAGATGGGATAGAGACAAGTGAGAAAAGAACATAGAGGAGGAACATTCAAGCTTAAAGAAAAGAAAAGAGATCAAACGGACCGAGAATGATTATGCCTTCACCATATTAAATCCGGATTTCGGCCGAATATCGTCGGAATTTAAACTTTATTGCCGTTATTTGGCTGGGAGGAACGGACGGATGACCAATCGTCATAGATTCTTTCAATTTTAATGTAAGTGACTATGAAACTTATGAAGATTATGAAGACATAGGAACTTTGCAATTTTCAAGCTTTTGCCAGTCAAACTACTGGTTCTCGGAACACCCCTCTCCTAGCTCAATGATTCTTACCGCACAGATGCTCAGCAAGTCTCAGTGAAAGAGCCGCCAGAGTCAACGAGGGATTGGCCTCAGGACTAACAGGCAGAACCGAAAGATCACAAATCCACAGATTATCCAGTCCCTTCACCTTGAGGTTAGAGTCAACAACACCAGCTCCCTTGGGTCCATCCATACGCATCGTTCCACACTCATGAGAAAACACTCCAAAGCCCAAATGCTGAGGTCTCAATCCAGGATCAGGACACGTTCCCGGATCAGCATACGTAGCTTGATTAGGCTGCAACCCAACAAAAGCATCACGAACTCTACGGATGATATCCTCCATAGCGCACTGAACCTCATGCTTGATCGGTGGCCGACGAATATCCAGCACGGGGTCTAAGCCCGGAAGACTAAGGACGGAATTCTCATCATCGAGTTTGCCAACAAACTCAAAAAGTACACAGATAGTGTCGAAGTTCTCCTTCTCATCAGCCGCATCCTTAGTAGGACTCATGAGAGTGCCATCACGACGATAAAAGTGCGTCGTGCTGAGCGTCGCGGAACTTCCAGCGAGGAAGAAATTGGCGTTGATTGTCACTGTGACAAGACATTCTTCGCCGCCGACTTTGAGATGGGTCTTGAGGTTGAGGGGCTTTGAGCTTTCACTATCGGATTTTTGCCTGGCGAAGCGAACGTAGCAGACATTGTGGTCAATGAGACCTTTGCCAACCAGGGGGTTAAGATGGTCGAGACCGCTGTTTAGAGCGATAGAGGCGGTACCGATTGTGCCGGCAGAAAGGATCACTTTAGCCTTTCCGACTTCGAGTTCTTTGATGGTGTTTGTTGCTTTGTCTCTGATCTTGAGAGCGTTGACTGTTTTGTTACTGAGCCTTCATCGTTAGCTGGTAGGTGAGTGCATGAGTAGATGTACTTACAAGGTGTTGCTAGCAGTGTGTGCAACAGCGATGACCTCTGTGTTGAGAAGGACAGAGAGATACTGATCGTTGGCGTACATGCGGTTGATGATACCCAGAGTGGTACTGTAAGCACCTTGAGCGAATTTGTAAGGTGCCGGTGCGTTGAATTGCGCTGCGATGGGCATAAGGCTGAACTTTGACCCGGGGAGTGCGTTGTTCAACTTTTCATTTGCATCGCCAATCTCTGTTGCACTGACTTCATGTTTGCCATCACCTTCTGGGTAGATGACATCGCCAGGCTGTGAGTCGGTGAGATACCTGAAAGCCTTTTGATAGCCCTGGATCTGGTCACTCTTGAGGTACTCGGCGATCTCAGGAGGGAAGAAGAGCCCAAGAGTCTCATCCCCAATCTCTGGAATCCAAGTACCCCAGAGGTTAGAGCGTCCTCCGACGCAATACACCGGACCGCCGACATAGCTATCAGAGCGGTCGGTACATTGGACTTTGGCTTTGACAGCGTCGTAGACACGCTCGTTACCCTCGGGAGAGTTACTTGCGCCGCGATTGTAGTAAGGACGTGAAGTATTGAGAACGTGAGTTGAGAAAATGACGCTTCCACGCTCGATGAGGAGGACTTTGTACTTTTGCGACACAAGCTGCTCAGCCAGGGGACCTCCGCCGAAACCACTGCCTACGATGATGTAGTCGTAGGAATTGAGTTTGGCAAGGAGACAGACGACGTCTGTATCAAGATGAAGGAGATGGTCCATCGTGGAGAATTGACCAGTTACCAAAGAGACAGAACTGAGAAAGGTGGGATAGAATGAAGCAATGATAGAAGCTTCAATGGGAGGACATCTGGAGGATATTATAGATTCACACCTAGTAAGACGAATTTGAGGAGATACCCTTTTGGAGCTAACGAATGTGATATTGATGTGGTGAGTGCATATTATCAGCCACATCCTTTACGGGAAATGTCAGCAAGCCACTTTTTCTCAATTCAGCTGATGTCGATCAACAAAGGAACCTCAAGATGCATGCAAAGACAGCTGAAGTCAGATCAATATTTAGGTCAGTGGTGAGATTTGATTGGATTGATGCAAATGCAGTATTCAGGGAATGCAACCAATGCCTGGCACGAATTTCCCATCATACCATTGTGAACTATTGATATCACTCGGCAGATGAGTTTGAGGCCACCTGCGGTTGTTCTAGATTTGTTTCATTGCATTTGATGCAGCGGCACGGCAGAGCCCGAGTCCGCAAGATGAAATCTCATACGCCGGACCGGTATCGCAACATGTCGTGGAAATGACGACTGGAACCTGGTCCGCTGGAATGGGCCTTATCACTGCACAAATGTTGAGAAACATGTCGATTGAAGGTCTTACTATGATTGAGAATAGAGACACAGGACTCGATCAATTCTATCTAATAACAAGATGCATTGGAAGACACAAGATATGCAGTACCAAACTCGACCAAAGATGCAATTGTGTAATGAAAGACTTTTCAACGTCTCTTCCAAAAGAATGCCAAGATCAAAACATTATAAGATAGTTTAAGCGCACCAGCAAGAATGAACGCAAGCCAAAACTTATCCAATCCCGCAAACAAACCCGTGATATACAAACCAAGACAACTGCCAATCGTTTTTGTAATATTAACAACACCCATAGCAGAAGTCCTCTCATGATCCAAAACACCCGCCGAGATGAACGCTTGTCTAGGCGCATTATCAATCTCGCGGGTAACTATTCTAAAAATGAAGATGACAAGAGCGATGTACTTGTTTCCAGGCACAGACACCATGAGCAACGAAATGGAATTGATCGTGTGACATAGAACCATGGTTTGCACTTGTCCGATGGCGCGTGACAGCGGTGACGATGCGAGGTTTAGCACGGAGGAGATTATGCCGGCGGTGAAGGTTGCGGAACCTAATGCGCCCTCGGGCATGTCGTACTCTCGCTTGAAGAAATATGTCATCCACGAGATTTGTGCAAGGCCTGAACCGATAAAGTCGAAGATGAGAGCAAGTGATAGCTTCCACATAAAGTCAAAGGAGGCTGGAGTGAAGAGACGCTTTTCTGGAGCGGCGATGATGACTTGGGCTTGTGTTTCAGTGACAGCTCCGTAACCAGAGTGATTGTCACCAAGAAGAGGAGAATCTTCATCGGAGGGCTCTTCTGGTGTGAGGATTCCAGATTGGGGTGTTGCGCAGTCTTCTTTCTGGAGGGGCATTTGCTCGACTTCTGAGCTGAGGAGCAGTGAACACAAAAGTTTGACGAGGCCGATACCGGCGTAGCCGAGAAAGATAATTCGGTGGCAATCAACTTTTTTCATGCCAATGTCTTCGAGGGCGTTGATGAGCCAGCCTGTGAGGAGATTGCTTGCTGCTGTGCCAAACATGCCTAGCATTGACCACCAGGCAAACATGTCATTGCATGTGTGAGGTGTACTGAGGCGAGCAATTGCTGATTCCTCAATTGCCTTGAAGGGATCAATCTCATTCGCACTAAAATCGTCAGCCTCTCCTCTCATTATCACAAAAGGGTGAACATACCTGGGATTAATAACAGCAACGATACTCGCAAGAAGCAATAACCAGAAATTCTCAAAGCACGCAAAGGCAACTCCTCCAGCACTCATCAACAGCGCTCCAATGACAGCTGTTAATCGTACGCCTATACGATCACCGACCCAAGTGAGGACAAAGCTAATAGCAAGATCACCCACAAGAGTCAGCGTCATGAACAGCCCAATCTGCGTATCGTGAAATCCCAAAGCGTTGAGATATAACGCGAGGACAAGCGTTGTTCCTCCATAGCCGAGGAGGCGGATGAAGCGGAGAAGAATGAGAATCTTTAGGTCTCGGCTTGACCGCCACAGAACATCGGCGCCGATACTAGAGAGAAAACGACCCATAGCCATGATATCCTGCAATTTGGACAAAGTGATATGTACAAGCAAAGAATCTGGAGGGGATTGATGAAGATGACGATGCGTTTGATAGTCTTTGCCTCATTTAAACAGAATTTTCCGATATCTCAACCCGATTCCTCCGTCGTTTGGCACCGTCAATCTTCTCACGCACGGCCCTTCTTGTCCATGCATGTTCTAGATCATGCGATCGACTAACCTTGGCTTCCGTCAGCTTTCAGCGACAGCCCCCTTCTGAAAGGGGACTGCCAGACAGACGAATCATGACCCAGAGTGTCCTGCTGTGCGTGTGCTAGAGGCTCCCTTTGGCCAAGGCTAGACAGAACGAGTCATACATTGCACAGCATATGACCAATGAGATTTAGGTAGTATCTGAATTTTCTTGTCTCTTGCTGCAGTGCGTGAGCTATTATTCTCGCTATTGATGCTTGTCTCGCCCGCTGACACGGGATTTAGTCTACGGCATTGACCAGATTTTCTCCCTCAGGTGCAAAGACGGGCTATTTCCCTCCCGCACACTACGCCATGCCTCGTATTCTGCAAAGCGCTTCGCTGCATACCCGGCGTAGTCAAAGTCGATAGTTCCGGTTGCTGTCTCAGCTTGAATGAGGGCGCATAGACCCCTGTCCGCGGGTCAGCTCAGTCTGTGCTGTGCTACACTGCACTTTTTGTTGTGAGACATTGACTTACCAGTAAAAGCCAGGAAATCCCCTGTGATCGTCGACCTGACGCATTAGCTGCTCCACAGAAGCATCATTGACAGTCGGCAGATCTGTCTTGTTCGGTAGATGCGTTGCACCGTGCTCCCGACGGAATTCGGCGCGGGTCGTGAGATACTCTTTGATGAATGCTCGTCGGGTTGATGTCTTGGGGAGTAGATTGTAGTCGCACTCAAAACCAGCCCATTCGGCGAAATGATTTGCTAGTTCAAAGGCCCGAGGACAGAATGTGGCGTGTCTTGGGTGCTTCAGTGTTTGGGACATTTGTATGCAGGGTATGACTTACTCGTAATCAATGAATTGAACTGATGCGACATCAATGCCATCACCCGACTCTTGTACAATGATGTTTGCGCACAAAAGGTCACCGTGAGCGAGAACCTGCATAGGTCAGTAGAGCAGACGACACAAATGGAACGACGTACCAAGGGTTCCGACATGTCACTGGACAACAGGGTATCAGCTAGATACTTGAACTTTTCATGCAAATCGTCAATTTCGGCCCGTGACCGACCTGGATGTTTGGCGATAGCGTCAATCCATTTTTTTGCAGTCGACCAAACTCCTGGTTTGTACTGCAAAACTTCATTTGCACCGCTCACATCAACGACAGGAAGAGTCGCGTGCCACCGAGCCAACTCCCTCGCAACTCCACGGAAAATTCTTGTCTCAGACATGTCGCCTTCAGAGCAGACTCTCCCAGAGATGAACTGATACGCATGTCCATTTTTGAAGCGAACCAGTGGGGACGAAGAAAGGTGTCGCTCAGACAAGAGCTTGTGTACCCTGAGTTCCTCTGGTGCGCAAAATGTTACGTTAGACACGAATCCAAGACGGAAGTTCCAGACGAGATGAGATGGTGGTATACGTACTTTCGCGATCAATGGTGACATCAGTGCCATCTCCATAGACCTTGACTAGCACTGCATCTGCAGTGGATGCATCGATTGTAACCTTGAAAAGCTGCCAAAATGTTTTAGCGCGAAAAGCCCCCTGTACCTGGATAGCGATTGTCAGTATGAGGGAATACACACGCCATTTGTCGTTCCCTGAGTCAAAGCGGAAATACGCAGGTCGACATCATCGTCGATCTTCCGATCGGGGAACAGGAGCGGAAGAAGCGAGAGGGCTGATCCATGAGGACCTGACGTGTCAAAGACAATATCCTCAAACGGGATAGCCATCTCCACTTTTGGCAATTAACAAAAGTAAAAAAAGTGATATCCAATAAAAAAATAAAAAAGGTTGGGGAGGAGAAGTGAGAGGAATAGCAACTGGCCTTAAAGTAGCTGTGCCTCTGGGTGTAACCGCCCGTGCCGCTTTCCAAGGGCGGGCCGTAAGCAGGAATGATCTACGTTGAGGCTGCGGCTGAAATGAGACTATTTTATTACTGCTGGGCCGTGTCCCACACTAAATGTAGATCGAGAGATTATTATCCTGCTGTAGAAGCATAAATTGAGGCTGATTGGGAGAAACATTAGACACCGCCTTGTTTTTTGTTGTGGCCCTAGCGGATGCGGCCCGCCGCGAATGAAGATCATTACACTGCATAGTCTCCCTGGAAATATTGGTAAGCCACAGTCACAACATCAGCGACTAGCTCATCGATATTTTCGCGTCTGGGACAAAGACCGATGATTGTCAAGAGGTTGGATACGACTACCTATTCACAACGTTGATCGTATTTTGGGTATATAAGACGAAAGACAGACGACATGATGGATTCTCAGCTCATCATCCAAAAATGGCATCTTCAAAGCCCACCAACAGTCTTCTCTACAAGAACTTCCAGAAGCACCCCGCTGCTCTAATTGAGTCGACGTCGGGGATTTATCTCAACACAAGCGATGGTCGCAAGATTCTAGACGCTACGAGCGGAGCAGCTGTTGCGTGTCTGGGCTATGATAACAAGGAAGTTCAAAAAGCTGTTGTTGAACAGCTTGTGAATGTTCCGTATTGTCATCCGGGCTTTTACAAGACGCAGGCTGCGGAGGATCTTGCGGATTTTCTTGTTCAGTCTACAGATGGTCTTATGTCCAAGGCTGTTCTCTGCGGCTCCGGTAAGCTACCCTTCAATAATGTTAGAGTAAAGTGCTAATGATGTATTTAGGCTCCGAAGCTGTCGAAGTCGCCCTCAAGCTCGCAAAAACACATTTCTCCCATCTCGCCATCCCTCAGACCGAACGAAGCCACTTCATCACCCGCGTAGGAGCATGGCACGGCGCAACACTCGGTGCCCTGACACTGGGCGACTTCAAAGTCCGAAAAGATCCCTTCGTACAAATGATTTCGCAGAATTCCTCGCGTGTATCAGCATGCAGTGCGTACCGAGGCCAGCGCGAAGATGAAGATGAAGATGCGTATGTTCGACGTCTTGCTCAGGAACTCGATGATGAATTCCAGAGGATCGGTCCTGAAAAGGTCTGCGCTTTCGTGGCTGAGACTGTGGGAGGGAGTGTAAGTCACCTCTTATCTTTATGAAAGTGGTCTTATTAATGAGATGATACAGGCGAGTGGTTGTGCTATGCCGGCGAAGGGATATTTCCCTGCTATGAAGGCTGTTTGCGAAAAGTACAACGCTCTTCTCATTCTTGATGAAGTCATGTGTGGAATGGGTCGCACAGGAACACTTCATGCTTGGGAGCAGGAAGATGTTGTTCCTGATATTCTCGTCGTTGGAAAGGGTCTCGGCGCAGGATATGCTCCTGTCTCTGCAGTCATGATCAATGCGAAGCTCGTTGAGTCGTTTCAAAAGTCTGGCAAGGGCTTCGCGCATGGTCAGACCTACATGGCTCATCCACAGGCTGCTGCTGCTGCTCTCAAGGTTCAGCAGATCATCCGCGACGAGAACATGGTATCACACGTCCGCTCCATGGGCGAGTATCTCGGCTCAAAGCTCAAAGAGCGCTTACTACCCATGCCCTACGTCGGCGACGTTCGAGGCCGCGGACTCTTCTGGGCCGTTGAATTCGTCACCAACAAAAAGACCAAAACACCCTTCCCCTACGATCTCGGTCTCAATAGCATGTTGCACTCCCGCGGCATGAGTCCCGGCTACGAAATCGCGCTGTTTAATGCGAATGGCGGGTATGATGGGTACAGTGGAGATCACTTTTTGATCTGTCCGCCTTTTATCGTCACCAAGGATGACGTTGATGACATTGTGGAGAGGACGGCGCGTGTGATTGAGGATACGTTTGAGGAGTTGCTCAATTCGGCTGTTTGGGAGAAGATTACCCTGCAGATGGAGATTGATAACAAGATTGGGGTTGAGGTTAAGCCTGCTGGTGCCATGGTTGCTGCGCAGTGATGGAAAAGCTTATAGATTTTTATTTTGCATTTTCTTAGTAGATTCTCAATGGTTGTATGTTTTTATAAAGCTTACTAAGCCCGAAGTGTGAAATGATGGTGGTGCACGATGAGATCATTCTGCGTTGATCCCCACGCTGTAACGTTGAGGCTCAAAGTTTAACAGAACTTTAAGGGATCTAATTATACATGATGCGAAAAAGTCAAGCTTGAGATAGAGCTCAAAATAAAATTATCATCTAACGGTGCTGCCACAAGAAGCTATTGGCCTGAATAGCTCATCGTTTTATGCGACTGCCATCATCAAGCGGGATCGTGTTTAGCGATATGCGAGAGGAAATCGCCGCACAATGAGGTGCGTTAGCGACCTAGGCAGAAATTTCAGGCGCTCATCCAACAAATTCTGGGCGAATGGTTTAGTGGTATAATACTCCCTTAGCATAATTCGACCGAATAATCTGGGAGTGGTCCAGGGTTCGATTCCCTGTTCGTCCATCAAAGGTGGTTAGACTCCACCAAAGTCCTCTTTTTGCTCTTATTCAACACAAGTTATCCTTTTTGTCACGTATAACACAAGCAACATAAAACAATAAGCGGTAGAAAGACTGAATGACAAAAAGTTAATTGATCTTTTATTTTTATGGTTGGATATGGCTTTTGTCTTTATCTATTGCATTTATGTTAGTAGCTTCCACGATTAAAGGCTAAATGGTGCACCTACAGTGGGGTCGCAAAAGTTACGACATATCGCCGGTTTTCCCTAGGTACATCTACCCTCACCGAACTAATGGTTTATTTTCAACATTTAATTGCAAGATCAATTAACCTTCAATTAAGAAGTTAAATATATCAATCTGTAGCATTTTTAAAGGAGATTCCGAAAATATATAT
>JACYFE010002748.1:0-26124 GCA_014764975.2 Fusarium sp. DS 682 | reverse complement strand
TTTCTTCGAGATGTCTGAGCTCCCTTGGCTTGATTTGGATCTCTCGTCTTGCCAATTTGGAGCCATTGTAGGCCACTCCGAATCCCGTTTTTCTCTGGAGCTGGTCTTTACTCGGCGTGCAATTTTAACAGCAACAGGGATCTCCTCGATTGGTATAGTCTCGCTTGCAGATTGTATTCCAAGCGCTGACGATGGAGGTGAGACGCCATCGCCCAGCTGTGGAGGTGGAGATTTGGAAGTGGTAACTTTAGATAGAGGCAAAATTTTCATATTCTGTTCCTGTTGCGTTGGAGCGTGAACCCTTGTACTGGCGTATGCAGACAGGGGCTCTGTATTGGGATGACATGAAGGTTTGAGACCATAAGTGCGGAACGAGGGTCCCTCCATTTGCTGTTCATGGCTCCATGACAGGCCAGGCAACTCGCCCCAGGCCTCATTCCAAATGTTCCTAACCTTCCAGAGAGACCTGACTGTTTTCCAAGCGTCGGTGTAAATGGTGTCAATAATTTGGGAAGTATCCTCTGGCAGGTACTGCATTGTCAGCTTTACCAAAGACATTCATGGTTCCCTATAAGCAGATTCTTTTTTAATGTGTTCATTAACTGCCTCTAACGACTATCTGACTTCTCTTGCGCCCCATGAATCAACTCCCCCAATTAAGACAAGTTGGGAAGCTTAAAGACGCTATCGGTAACCCAGTTATCATTATTCAGATATCCAGCACTCATGACGTATAGCCAATCAGGGTTATCCATAACCATAGCCTGTCGTGAATAAGCACCAGGCTGAGGAATGTCATAGTAAACCCAAGAGTTGGCAGCGCCAAGGTTAGTGTTGATATAAATGCCATTGTCGCTGTTGGCAGTGACGATCAAAGATCCGTTAGGACCTCCAGAAGGAGACCAGGTAAGATAGGGCGAAGAGCTGGGCGCACGGCTACCAGAGGTAAGGATCTGGTTTGGCGCACTGTCGAAAGTGAGAGGAGAGTCGGAAATACGGTAGTAAACTGGGAACCCCGCGTTGTTGGGCGAAGCTCCTCCACCGTACTCAAATGTCATCATCCACTTTCCATTAGGAAGCTTGGTAACGGTAGTCATGCCAGGGCGCTGAGAGTAGGCAGTTCCTCGAACATCATTGACAACAGAATCCCAGTTCACGCCATCGCTAGACGTCTGGTGAACCAACTTCTGACCATACGAAGGGTCACGCTGATCAGAGTAGTAGCACACGAGCTTGTTGTTATACACCATGAGGAAAGGCTCCCAGACTGGGGTTTCACCATTGTTGGGAACAGCCTTTCCTCCGCTGGCGATGCTGGATACGAACTTCCAGGTCTTGCCACTATCGGTAGACGCGTAGAGGTCGATCTTGGTCTTGCTGAGATCGGTGGGGATACTATTTCCAGCAAGGAGGATAGTTCCCTTGGCAAGATTGCCGATTTGCTGAGGGAGGACGTAGAGGAATGGCTGGTAGCGAAGACCCCATCCGTTCTGAGTATCAGTCACTTTGGACAGAGACGTCCAAGTTGATCCCTTGTCTGTGCTCTGGTAAATGGGGAAGTAAACAAGAGGAGGCTCGGGGCTGTAGTTCTCCCTGTATCATGTTAGCTAAAGCTTTGGTTCATCATCGGATTTAATTAACCAACCAGGTAGCAAGGATGGTTCCGTCGGCAAGCTGCACATTACGACCGTACAGTGTCTTGGGCATGTTGTAGTTGGAGGGGGGCTTGTAAATAGTCTGAAACGTGACAGCGTGATCCGCGACGGCCCGTTCCTCAATGGGCTTGCATGATGCAGGGCTGAGGAAAGCCAAGCATGACAATAACAGGGAGGCCTTGATGCCAAGCATGATGAAAGAGAATACTGCGCAGTGTAGGGTTGTAGTGATCTGCTGGAGATTGACAAAGGCGGAAGGATGGCTGTTTAAATATCTTGGCATCACATCACGATAGCATGGTCTTCCCTGTTTGCAGTTGTATTTCCAAAAGTTCTTTAAACTTTAGAGCTATTTCGTAATTTCCCAAAATTGCAGAATGTCACCGTTCGACCAACCTAAAAAAGGCTCGTAATATCCACCTTCTTCTAAACCTTCAACTTGACGCCCCAATAACATTCTCTAAAACTCATCTGATCCTCCTGAATCGTCATATTTCTAGTTTCTTAATGTAGCGCACCAATTGACGGGATCTTCCCCGCATCATGTGCCAGTGGAAGCTCCGCGATAGTGGCAGGCACTAAGCTTTAGGTCCGGGGCGCTCCCCTTACATTGACTAGCGAGATTCATCGTGATTGGAGCGCATCGAAACATTCTGGAGAATCTGGGGTCCCCACGTCGAGTGAATTCGGCCTTCGGCACATGGAGTTTTGTTTTGATGTTTTGACCAATCAGACTTGCATGTGGATGTTTTGATTGCCTCGGTCTTATAATTGTGCATAAATTGTTTAATTGACTTTGTAGGTATGTGAGGCTAATGGTACTGTGGATCATCTTGCGCAGCGTAATGTGACAAGACGAAAAGTCATGACCTGCGTCTTCTTGGCCATGTGACTGATGGGTCTTTGGCTCGAAAAACGAGCTCTTACATCAATTTCGCTTCTAAGGAACACAATTCTGCAAACTATTATTCCCTATGGCTAGCCCTAAAATCTGTAGTATGATCGGGGCTTTCTCTTCTTTACCTTTAGTACATCACCGCAATTATTCTGGCTATTGCTCTCTTCATCAACAATATCCTTAAACTTCCTCTTGCCCCCCAACCCATCTCAGACATCCATGTCATCATCGTGTATGACTAGACAGTCAGCGAGAAACAATCTTTGTCCGACTTGCCAAACACACAGCTTTCGACTTCTCAACTCTTCCGCGCTTAAGTCATAGTCCAGTTCCATGCCCGGTTCTACACCGTGAAAGTCGTAAAGATGGGCATGAACTTCCTCTAAAGACCATAACGGATAACCAACAAGATGAGTCTTTGAACAAGTACCGATGATGCAGTTAAATAAAGAAGTGAATGAATCGCTTTTGCCTCTGGTTTCCGTACAATAACTTGCATTGGCTTGGAATAGAAAATGCGCCAGTGCGTCTCTGAATCTCAGTTGGGTCTCTGGGGAGAAGTGTTTTGTCCATCCAGCAAGTTCACTACAGGGCCGAGGGAACCAGTAACGAACCGAGTCGTCGAAAATCCTGATACGTTTATCGGAAGAAGAAGTAACGAAGTCGATATCATTGACATAACATCGCTTTGCAAACTCGTGCCATGGCTTTAAATGTCGTATGATAAAATCTCTGAAAACTGTTACGCCCCAAAGGTGTATCTGATCGATCAAGGAAAGTAACTCCCATGCTCTACGTTTAGTTGATACGCGTCCACTCCAGATCCTTTGGAAGTCCTATTACCTCGTACATTAGTGCGATAATGGTTCAAAACCCGGATTTGGCTTACATATACAGTCTTGCTCATACCAGAAATGCCTGCATGCTCTCTCGCGAGTCTTGGCCGCCTATAACCAACCAGAATATGCCAATGAGCACCAAAGGACGTGAAAACAAAGACCTGGCTATTTCGACTGTCTTCAGCCTGATATGCACCATCAAGCTCTCCGGGTTTCTCTGGAACCTTGGTAAGCCGACCAAGCATGTCGAGGTATACTGATCCGGCAGAGCACGCTTGACGTTGTGCTTCCCTAGGATCACCACTCCATCCTTTAGCTTCATAAGCTGCAAATGGGAATACGAGACTTGATCTGCCCCAACTAGGGTCAGAGTGGAGGCCACAGTATCTATCAAGACTGAGTGCTTCCAAGCGATCACGATCGAGATCCCATTCGGCGATGGGGCTCTGGTAATCTCGAGGCTTGAACGTTGCGAGACCAAAAGTTGCATCGGGACTCCGTTTGATGAACTTTGATTCGCCAGTTAGAAGGCATGTAACAGGATGCCTTTTCTCTCGTATCGTGTGATTATTCATGCTTGTCGCTGGAATCATCAGTGAAGTCTCTAAGAGGAGGATTTTGTCCCTACACGGCAAGTACAGGATCATCTCTCATCATCCCAAAGACATCCTTCCAAGCATCGGCTTCCCATGCATATTCGCTCTTAGCCCACTTCTCGTTTTGCCGAATATGTCTGACAATTTTCCGGGCTCTGACTCGGCGATCTTCTTCACCAGCATCGTCCCAATTCGTGTCCTGCAGAGATGGCACCCATAGTTTATGGTCTGCTGTAATCCACACGGGTATATAGTAATGATGGTAATAGATTCCTTGAGCGTTCAATCCCCAAACGTGCCCAAAGCTATCGAGAATAGAAGGCGAGACAAAAGCGTGAGGTCGTAAATAGCTTGCACAACACCGTTAGAACTCCCATGTCACTAAAACTGGAGGATATCGTACATGTGAGCCCCAATATAATATCTCTCGAGGTACTTAACTTGCTCATGATCGGATTGACACAGTGTGAGTTGCATGTCGTATCTTGGCATGATTTGAATAACGGCCCTGCGGTCAAAATCTTCGGGCTTACAATCCTCTAATTCCGCTTCCAACACTGGAATTTCTTCCTTCCATCGTTGCTTGTGCTCATCCCTTGTTACATCCGGTGGGAGGGATGAGGTGACGGCGCCGCTCAAACTCTTCATCGATGAGATCTAGATGAACTATCCAAGGGCCATAGGGTTGCTTGATCGTTTGACGAGGCACGATCAATTCTGTAGTGATTGACGGTCGCAATTTGAGAACTGGGGTTTTGGAACGTGGTTGCTGGGACTCGGATGACATTTTGTTCTGGCGACTGTCTGATAATTTATCGGCAAGACTAATTTCTACCGAAAAAAATTGCTTTAATGGAATATGACATTATACAGTGGCAGGATCTCTCTGTTTAATCTTGCTGATACATCTGCTGGTCAGAGGGTTACCTATTTGGGTGGTTTCACTAGCCGCTGAGTGGTCTCGCGACTTGGCCAGGCCAATACGGCAGCGACGTAAGGCGCACGGTTAGCGTCAGCTCTCAGCCAGATGCAACTCTAAATAATACCTCTCAATAAGGCGAGTAATTCAGCCTCCTAATAGCCTTTAATTCTATTAGAGAGTTTGGCCGTTCTTAACTGATAAACTGCTATTTGCTTATCAAGAGGAAAAGTTAATTCTGGTTCATGCACGCCTTACAGTATTTGCTAACAGGCGTTATAGGGAGGGTCCTTTATGAAGAAGGAAAAATAAATTAATTATGTAATACTTAACTTTAGACTGCAAGACTAAAGTTGATATATAAAAGTTGAATCCCTTGAATCCTTATTAATTATATGTAGAATTATAACAGTACTATACACCATTGTTGAGAAAAATACCTAATAGCAACGCTTCATGTCACGAGACCAATTCACCTACTGCCGTCCCGTCCATTCGTCATTATTATGAGGCGAAGTCCCCGACGCTGGCGACATTCCATCGTAATACTCATGCATATTCCCCTCGCCCGCCAACTCAGCGGGCTGAACCCTTTCACCGCCACCAGTAACCTGAAATTCATTTTTTGGAGTCATACTCTGATGCATGTCAGGCGACCGATGCTCACTCGTCAGTTCAGACGGGGGACTTGCAGGCCACACCTGTCCTCCGCTCTGAGACGGAGCTACAGGGGACACCCAGCTAGTTGTACCACTCATGGTCATATCATTCCGGGGCGGTGGCGCCGCCACACCGCGATTTTGGCTGTAATACTTTCTACGCCGGTAGATAAGGACAGCAAATCCTGCCACCGCAAGGATGAACGCCACACTAGATCCAACGGCAATTCCTGCTATTTCCCCCGTGCTGAGTCCTGAGGACGGCTTGCTCGTGTGAGATGGCGGCGCTGTCTTTCTGGTGCTTGTCTCAGTTGCGCGT
Organism: Fusarium sp. DS 682; assembly: GCA_014764975.2. Taxonomy (NCBI): domain Eukaryota; kingdom Fungi; phylum Ascomycota; class Sordariomycetes; order Hypocreales; family Nectriaceae; genus Fusarium; species Fusarium sp. DS 682. Next base: position 20,239 of record JACYFE010002748.1, on the reverse strand, counting down.
GTCGCAGTCCTTGTCCCCGACGCTGCAGTCCGTTCCATCTGCACAGACAAATCTGGAGCGTCAAACCCACTGATTGGCGTTGTCTTTGTCGCGCCGCCAGTGGAACGGCCCCCTACAGCCGTTCGGATGTCGATAGGCACAATGTATGTTGTCAGGTTAGGCTGGTACAATGCCCAGATTGCGTCTTCTTTGTTCTGCTTGCCCAAGTTCATGTTGTGTGCGCCCTGGATAGCCGGCACGTCGCAAACCTTGTCCGTGGCGTTGGAGTAAGTGCCCCCTATGACGAGCATTTGTGCATCATCGACTACGTTGCAGCTCATCATGCTCTTGGGAAAGGCTCCGGTGCCGTTGCGGTAGGTTGGGTATGGACCTCTGATCCACTGGAAGCTTGGGATGGTGAGGATGTAGATATCATCGTAGCCTGTTGTGTCTGGTGGGAAACCTCCACCGCCATAGATGTAACTGACAGACTTAGCCTCCAAACATTGACAATTCGTCAGTGGTACTTACATGTTGTAGCTTGAATGATCCTTTGCCCAGGTCGCGCCGCCGCAGAAACGACGTCTGTTGTTGGGGGTATTACCGGATGTCTTTTGAGTATACCATTTCGCATTCGCAACATCAAACAGGAAAATCTCGTCCAAGGGCTGAGGCGTCAAGGTTCCATTGCCATACAAGTCTTGAGCGCCTCCAAAGTACACCAACATCCCACCATCACCAGCAGGGATAAACACCATAGCTCCTTCTGCTCGTCCTGTATCGTCCGGCCCTGTCATATTGCTCCAAGTATTCGAATCCATCTCGTACTTGATCAACCCATTCGACGCTCTCGGCGGACCTGACCAACCTTGAATAGATGCATTATTTAGCCAACCACCATAGTAGTACGCTTCCCCTCTTGACGAGATGGAAACGCCAGCTCCATAGCTAGCCGCTTGGACTTCCTCTGGGGGAGATCCAAACGACACCCATTGATTATAAAGAATATCGTAGCTGTAGAGATTGAAGGGCAGAGGAGATGTGCTGTAGGATTCGCCGCCGTAAAGGTAAAGTCGCTTATTGATTGAGTCTTCCCAGAGAATGCCGCCGTTGACGCTTGGAATCGTGTCGTTCTTGGAGAGGTTGGCGTAAAACGGGGGCATTCCACCACTGGATACGGCGTCGAGGTCATTGAAGGAAAGGAATGTGTCTGCGAACGTGTTAATGCGAGCTTGGAATTTGGGACTGCAGTCAACGATACTAACTGGTCAGGTTATTCCTCGCATCCTCATAGTTGATCAAACCACCATCGATATATAGCTTCCGATCCACTACAGCTGACTGATGACCCCATCTCCGACAGAAGTTCTTGACTGGGTCATTTTGACCAAGAGAGGTGGTGACAAGGAACCATAGAAGGAGAATGAAGGTTGGAAATATCCGTGAGGGGTTTATTGGAGAACCCATGGCACCGTGGTACTGATGAAACACCAAACAATGGTCTCGGAAAATATTACTACCAAAGGATGAGAGGGTGATCTTGGCAGCCTTTAGTTCCCTGATGGAAGAATAGTGCTATAAGTAGCAGGATACAAAGAAACACCTGCGTATTGACCTCGAACCTAAAGGCGAAATGAGTGCGGCTGGCCGCAGCGTAGAATGTAGGTGTGACGACTCGTTGAAAATACAGACATCACACCCAACAAGACTATTGTCAATAGTGCTAGGCAGGATGCATTAGCGCGGTGATTTATCGGTGGACGAGGCTCTCTCGAGCATGAGCCTCAATTGTAGTGGTGGATACTCGTGCCTCATCACACTGTGACGGCAACGGAACCAGGCAATGAATGAGTCTTGATTTGCAACAAGGCCACAATCCGTGTCGAGCTGGACGACCTAAACTCCAAACTCACAAGCCACGGTGGAACTTGAGCTAAAGAAGGCTACGTTCTGGACCCGACTTTTACGCTGAGGCTCTCCTGCAGGGGCTTTTTGGATCCTGATTTGAGCATGCTGCAGGAAAGTGGCTTCAAGCTGAACAACCATTACATAAATCACACTTCCCAGAGAGTCCCATGTAATCATTACGCTAAATACTTATCTGGAGAGATTAGTTATAGGAAAACCCAAGGTTCTATCAGAAACGTGTTCACGTTTATTTCGAATTGTTACTCCAAGTAAAGGAGGGACAAACATCTACTGGCTGGCAAAAAGACGCCCAGCATTCCTTGAACCAAGATGGATCGTCGTGTGGCTTATGCAGTGAGATTTCCTTTGTCGAGATCATTCAGTTGACGCCACACAAGCCATTGGATGTTGTCCATGCATTGTAAGCAATTAATTTCAGGGGAGGCTAAATAGACATATAGTGATTGGTCAGTTGCTCGCTTGCTTGAATGGAGTTGCTCACCATCGCCAACTGAGCCTATCCGATTCACTGACTGTATTAAACCAGCTAAAAAAAGCTATGATAACGCGCGTCATCACATCAGCAGTTCTCTCTTATCTCGATAGAGCAGCTATAACTTATTAAAAAGCGATAAAATAATTAAAATAAGAATTACAATTAAAATAAAAGTAAAAAAAGTAATAATAAATTTTATAATAAAAGTTATTTAAAAAGTAAGGTAAGTTAAAAAGAAATATTTATTTAATATTAATAATTAAAGGATATTACTATTTTTTTTTTAATCTAGCTTTCAACTATACAGAATGGCCTCTAGCTTCTAACTTTTTTCTCAAAAGTTTAAACAATAAAGGATATTACTATATATTAAAGAGAAAGATATTAAATACTTTTAGGATATTCTTTTAGCATTCCCTTCTCTTCTATCAAGCTCATCTATCTGCTGTAGCTATACTAGCGACCAACCACGGCAATCAGCATCCCATCGTAGTTTTTGTCTCCAACCATCTGAAGAACAGTACTGCTCACGCGTGGGTCACTTCCCGCTCTTTTAATGAGCTTTCTGACCTGAGTGACGGTTTCATCAGTGCCAACAAGCTTAGGGTTGACAATAGAGCCTCGACGAACGACGTTGTCAACAATGATGCACCCGCCAGGTCTGGTCATGTCGGCCGCTTTATCAAAGTACACCCAGCCATTGAGCTTGTCTGCATCGATGAAGACAAAATCGAACGGAGGGCGCGTGCCTTGTTTAACTTGGTCCAAGAGTTTTGGCAAGGCCTCGACTGCATCGCCATGGATGACTTCGACACGATCGCTGAGTCCTGCCATTTCCAGATTATCCTTTGCCACCGCAACGTGATGAGACACCGACTCCAAGGTTGTGACACGTGTTGTCGGACTGGCATTGGCGAGGAATATGGTGCTGTAACCGCCAAGGGTGCCAACCTCAAGGACATGCTGCGCATTGGCTAGCTTGGCTTGAATCTGTATGTACTTTCCCTGCGAAGGCGATACAGATATATCAGGCAGCCCAGAGTTCTGCTGGTGCTTATATGCTTTGGCAAGAGTGTCACTGTCTGGAATACTCCCTTGCCCATGCGTTTGTGTCATTGTCCATTCATCAACGGCGACCCAACGAGGATCGCGCCCTGTCACCTTGTACCATTCCTGGCTACCATGTTTGGGTGCACCCGTTAGAATGGAAGGAAGCAAATTAAACAAAGAAAACATGATGGACAACATTAAATAGAAGGACGTTGTGTTGTATTGTATCGTTGCAGTTGAGTGGTCCGGCGTTGGCTGTTGTAATCTTATGTAGATGGGCAGACCGGCGCTTTTATATGCATGTGAGAGAGCCTGCCAGCTCTTACGGAATGTCTACTATGCCAACCATTCACGTAGCCTAACTTACCAGCACCAGTGACAGCCCAATTCAGCCTCTGTCGCGGTAGCATTATACAGATCGAAAATACAGAGTCTAGCTATAGTGGACCATTCATTATTTAAAGCACGAACCTGGCAGACATAGGCAATTCATGGTGAGGTTTGGGCGCAAAACAAACTTAAAAGAGAGCCACTCTATTAATCGATTTACAGTCACTTTTATAGAGAATCGCCATAGAAGATGTGAATTTTGGAGCCAGCGATGACTGATCATTTACGCCCGCTAAGCTAAGCCTCAAGAGAAACCTTCTCGACCTCGTCGGAGTCATCACGAGGGTCCCAAGCCATGGCAATCTCATAAACAACCTCAGACTCGCCCGGAGCCTGAATCTTGACCCTTCCCAGCTCCTTGAACCCGAATTTGGCATACAGAAGCTTACCCATATTCCCGGCAAACATTGGGATAGCCACGCCCTCTTTTCGTGCTCTTTCCGTACCCCGGGCCGGCGGCTTGGAAGCGGCACCTCTTCTCCAATAACCTGGATGTGTTGCCATCTGTCGTAGCGAAAGCTGTCTTTGTCCGAATCTAGAAACGAAAATCTCCTTTCTAGCCTTCATAGTGGCCTCAGAGAAAGCCTTCAATCGTGCCGGATTGCAATCTTTCCTTTCTGGGTGGTTCTTAGGTGGAGCGACAGCTGGGACATCAGTGTCCGGTGCTCGATCCCCAGGATTGTCCCAGATGCTCAAAGCAATGACCTTTGTTTCTTTCGGGTTGTTCAGATCGGGAGCGGTCGCTAGCATGATGGTGTTTTGTCCTGCCAAGGTAGTGTTGAGATATTTGGCATAGTACAGTCGCGTATATTTATAGTGTTCTTCAGGATACTCGTCGCGGTAGGGGTAACGATAGGCGAACTGTTCGTCGTATGGGAATGCTTTGGTAACGATCTCGACAATGGCGTCAAGGTCATCAGCCGTAACAGGTCTGATTGAAATGTCGCCGATGCGCATCGTATTGTCGCCCATTGTTGTTGAGGGGATAGGATTTGGTTTATGCGAGAGCATGAGGGTAAATAAAAGAAAGACAATGGTGAAAACAAGAAGTGAGATTGCACTGCCATTCTTCTCTTCTTATAAAATCTGATGTTCTGTGAATCAATCACTCCAAGCTCGGTTGTAAAGAGACATCTCTTGTCGGTTAAGCAGAGAGATAACTGCTGATGTGTGACGCGTGTTATCATAGCTTGTTTAGCCGGTGTGATGCAGTCACTGAATCAGATGCTCTGCTGGCGATGGTGAGGAACTGACCAATCACAATGCGACCGGTGTAGCACACAATAACATGGCATGGATATTCAGAGCGGCCCAACATACCATTGCAAGCAATGAGCAATGAATAAGGACGGCATAAGAGTATTCACGAACGTTTGTCTTGAACCAGTTTGACTGATTCTCTGATAAAGTGGACTTGCTGTGGCCCTAACTCGGCAAAGGCTACGTTGGCAGGACGAGTCCAGTCCATAGCAAATGGATGACCACCTTTGTTACAGTAGTGGAAATACGTCAGCATAGTCCCCGCGCCGGAGTGGAACTTTTCCACTATCTCATGATTCCAGTATCGTGCCTATGTGAGTCATGTTAGCAGCGCACTTGGACTTTTTCTCATCCAATAGATATACCTGCAAGCCCATCTTGCCTTCTCGAGCTGCTCGAACTCCTCCAGCTCGCGTTAACATGGAGCAGCTATGCAGAAGAATGAACATGGTCAGGAAAACTGTGAACCATGATCTGTTTTAGTGAGTCTGAAAGTCCTGGGTTTATTCATGATTTCAATACATACCGTTCGTATACGCGAGTGTTCGAATGCCATCTGATAGGTCATGAATAGGAGCGTGTCTTCCTTGCTGATGTAGTGTTCGATGAACGTTTTAATGTGAGTATCAACGAAATCCACAAGGACCTTGCTTGTTTCCCTCATGTTTGCAAGGGCGTATGGGGCGCAAGGGCGTGCCTTCACTCTGTCTGTAGTGTTCCATGTTCTCTCAAGTGAATCGCCAGGTTGCGGAATGAACATGCGTACCTGGAGGCTGTACGAGGCATTTCCAATGTCTTGGGTCAATGTCTTGGGTTAATGTGATGGTCTTGATGATCGGGGAATCCCAATCTTGAATCTCGCAAACTTTCATGCTTGTCCAACGCCCGTTGTCGAGCAACTGCGAATCGGACATCTTGTATCGAATGCACGGGAGCTGGGCTAGTGTAGGCCCCTTTACTTTGGCGTAGGTTTGACAACCTCCGAAAGGATATGGAGAATCTTTATATTGTCTTACAAAGACATTTTAAATTTATTCAATGTTTTAGTGAATGTGAACTCTCTCGATACCCAATACCTGAACAATAAACCTATATCGGAAACCAGGCTTATTCCAGCAAATTCCAAGTAAAATCCGCAGTCCTTGATAATAATACTAGAGTCATTAACCGCACTGCGCCCTGAAGCTCGCCACGCCAGTAACTTCAAGCTGAGGCTGCAAGCAACCCTCAGGATCAGCGCTCGTCAAGATATCAATAATACCCCCATCATCACAGTTATCATTGTTGTAAATATACACCGAGCACTTATCGCTAATTTTTCCAGTCGTGTAGGAGCCGAAGGAACCGTTGCGGATTCCCTTAGTACATTCCTGAGTTCCGTCACCGCTGTAGGTGTCGCGGGCGCCGGTGCATCTCTCGCTGCTTTGGTAGACGCTGAAGGACCATGCTGGGTCCTGGCGGGTTGAGAGAGAGGAGGAGGGGTTGCGGCTCATGTGGATGGCGGCTGATTGGCCGAGGCTGAGGAGGGAGGTGAGGGTGAAGATAGTTGTGAACTTCATGTTGGATTGTTTAGGGCTTATTTGGTGTTTAGACTTGATGGGTTTTTGTATGCGTATGAGAGAGAAGCGATGTTTGTATATAATTTATTTAGATGATTTATGAGTGTATGAGTGTATAATTATCGCTTGAAGCTTCTCGGGATGTTAGCTTTTATAGTTGAAGACTACCTCACCTCTATACTAGCTTGACTGTCTGCTCGACCTATCCATCTCCATTTCTGCTCTTGTCAGATGATGCAATTGATGAACAGACAAAACGCCCGATCACAGGAGCATCACCAACCGCTTTCCAGAAAAGACGCCATGGCAAGTATCGCCGAATCCATCCTATGCAAGAATTAAGTCATTGCCAGCCTTGATCTCCAAGAATAACACTTTCGAGGCTCAAGCAGGCTGTTGGCCCCCAATTACCCACTCACATGTCTTACAACGGCTTACATGACGGATCAGACGTGACATCTAAGCCTTCTGATTACCACGTGGGGTCTGGTACCGTCCAAAAGTTCATCGTGTCAGAGCCGCGTGGGGTTAAAGTTTAGTAACATTCAAGATGGATCGGCCCGCTACAATAAGCGTTGCAAATGCTTCGGCGTTTAAAGTGACGATCCTTTGCATATCGGGCCATCAATGCGCCTTACGAGCATGTTTACCAATAGAGATTCAATAGTTGGTCTCCACTGCTGAGCGTATAGCCTCGTTGAGGTATCATGTTTTGAACAACGCAGGAAGGACTTTTGTCTGCAGAGAATTTTCGTTACATTTTCCATTAGGACGCAGATCTCGATTCCATCAGCTTGCAAAGTCATTCAGAGTCATGAGGTTATCATTAAATGACTCATGTAAGACCTGCAGATCGAAAGATCGGCGTGAATGGATTCAATATTCGCTTGGCGCTTACAGCTGAAAATCCTCAGGTTGCTCAAAGCATCAGGATGACGTTTACCACGGAACGGTTTACGAATTGGATAAGTCGATGACGATATGAGGTAATGGTGAGATTTGAACTATGTTTCTGGCATTGGTCTTGTACACGTGTTGCTAACTACTCTGAAGTCGACTTGACATTCTACTTGCCCTCCAGGGCCTCCACCATCTCTGGCGTAACCTTTCCCTGATACTTCATTTGTCTTGCGACCTCCGTAGCTGAAGTACCGCTGCCATCAGTAGCATTGGGATCAGCTCCATGCTGCATCAAAATTCTAGCTACTCCGACATGTCCTGCCTTGACAGCCACGTGAAGAGGCGATGCACCAGTTCCCGTAGAAGGAGCATCAGTCTCAGGCTGAGCACCTTTGTCTAGTAGATACCTCATCATAGATTCATTGCCAAGCCTTGCCGCAGCAGATAGTGCACCTGAATGATCAACTTGGGCACCACGCTGCAACAATATGTCAATCGCTGCCGTGTCCTTGTACAGCCCTGCAACTAATGCAAGCGGGTAGGAGGCAGCATCCGGATCTTGGTTGGGGTCTGCTCCAGCCTCAAGAAGGAAGTGTAGGAACTCAATGTTCTGCCGACCCATGCAGGCTACGATGAGAGGTGTTCCTCGCATGTCGAACTGCATGTTGATCACTGATGGATCCTTGGCGAGAAGAGCCTGCATAAGCGGGATTGAACCTGTGTTGACTCCGGCTCTGACGATCTCTTCGTTGAGAGTGATTGAGGGATATTGTGACAGGAGAAAAGAGACAGCTTGTATCTGGGTGCTTTTTGCAGCTGATGTCAGAAGTTCCAGGATAGTCTCTTGAGACAGTGACTCTTTTTCGGGTGCAAGGAGGTTTCTCATCTGGTCAACATCTCCGGTCGAAGCCAGTGTCTTGAGCTGATCCTTGAGAGTAGATGACATTCTCGCGAGCGTAATGCGTAACGAATTGAATACTTGGCAAAGAGCTATGCTTGACTTGAAAGTGAGATGCAAGGTCTGAATAGCCTTTCTGTCGTTCTCATCCCTCAGAACTTTTTATGATCGGCAGTATTTTTCGTTTGTCATATTATGTGGCAAGATCCCGTCCTGCATCACATGAGGCTGTACACTTCTTACGTGAGATTTGTTCCTCATCTGATCGGCAGTCATCGATTGCCTAGTTAAAACATCATTCACGGCCGTGCAGTGCATGAAGCAGCGAGGCTGTTGATTTGCGACCCCACCATCGAGCGGGCGGCAGTTAAGTGATCTGCATAGCTAAGCTGACTGCAATCCTTCGGGTGCTAAATTAGTCTTCCGTTTGGCGTACTCCTTGCATCGGGGATTATTCCACCGACTTGGCATCCTGGCATCTCAAGGCTGGCTTGTCTCTTGATTCCGCTTATGCTCACAGTTATAGTGACGATCCATGAGCGTCGCGAGTGTGATTGTGATAGTGATGGCTCTCTCTCAGACAGAAAACAAGTTCCTGCTATTCAACGATCTCGATCGTGATAGAGGAATTTTTGAGTAATGCAGTCAGACTCATTGTCGCCTCTGATTAACTGGAGACCGAAAAGAAAGCGAGTAAACCTTGTATCATGCCTGAGGTGGATGCTCGGACGTTTGGAAACAAGGCTCCGTCTTGGCTATCATATCAATGCCCTCTGTACTCTTGAGCAATGCTATAAAGATAGTCTAAAACCTCCCCATCCATCTTTAACAGGACAAGCCATCACTTAAACAACATCACTGCATCTCAACAGCCTCTCGCTCCACTTCCTTTTATATCAACATTCACTTGACTCTTAGTCCCAAAGTCCTAACAAGTCACAATGAGACTCTCAAATATCATCTCCATCTCCCTCGCTTTCCTCGCCCCAAGCACCGTCCTAGGCGCACCATCCAACACCATCCACCGTCGCGACTGTCCTTCAGTCGACACCATTCGCGAGTGGATCCAAGACAACGCCAGCGTCGGCGACAACACAGTCTTCTACACCGCTGGCGCAAAGCAAGAGCAAGCCAAAGCCTTTGCCGAGCAAAAGGTCGACAACGGCAATTACTGGGGTAAAGTCTTTGGCCTCAAGTACCTTGACTGGATTGAGGAGTGTGGCGAGGGTCCTGAGCAGGATAAGCTGTTTCCTCGTATGGGTGAGGCTCTTGCTAGAGAGTCTACTAATACGGCTTATGTTATCATGGTCAAAGGCAGCGCTATTGCCAACTTTTGGAAGGATAATGAGTATCCTTATCTTAGTGAGAATGGTGTCAAGATCATTGCTGTTAATGCTGAGGACTTTGATGATCAGAAGGATTACAATGGGCAGCCTTTCAAGCGAGCCATTCAGTTTTAGACAGATGGATGGCAATTCACATATTCAGTGAGCCAAGCTATCTGAGGGTATATAAGCACCAAGTCGGTGGCAGGGGGGGCTTGCAAGTGAACAGTTTGAGATGTTGCTTTTCTATCTGAAATGGATATGAATATCAGGTCCTAAGTATATATCAGTATTTTAGATCCGGTCAATACAAGAAGAGCAGTCACGGGACCGCAATTGTCAATATTGAGTCCATCATGGCGATTCGATTGTTCTATTTGAGGGCCAGTTGCTGCTACAGTTGAGTGACTGACACGTGAAATAATATCTTTAATCCGTGCCAAGTCCGTATCAGATCACCATTTTCTCTTTCAGCCCCGCCTGTTTCTGTTGTAAAGCCCACAGCTGTTGGCTTTCCCCTGTTTCTCGGATGCAGGCTGACCATCCCCACGTAATCCGATGGATTCAGCCGAGGGATGCAACCCTGCAAGAAGCACAAGAGATCCACCACTCTCGCCAGACTAGCCATTCACATTTACGTTCACGCGTATGACGAGCAGTGACCATCAATCAGACTTCTTCCTAATTCTATTGCGTATATAAGTCTACATTTCTCTCCTCAGTATGAAGACTACTTGGCCAGAATTGCCGGTCTGGGAGGGTTCTCAAGTGGCTAATCTTATATTTGGGGATTAGTCTTTAATTCGAATACTCTCGGCTGTGATAAATGCGGGAATTGAATACGGTACAGTGGCATATGCTGGCTTCCGGCGCAGCACTTGGCCATGCAAAGAATACTCACAAATCAGACCATGAGCGGATAAAATGCCAGGTCTGAGCCAACAGCCAAAAAACTAACATGTCTCAAAAGCCAATGACCCCGCCCGAGTTCTCAGTATCCCAAACTTACTTTCTACTGCATAACCAAGTCACATACAGGAGTCGAGGTGTATAAGATGGCAAATACAACTTCGAAAAGTCCATCACCGGCTACGGAACAATCACCTCCTCGAGAGACTCATAGCCCTGAAGAGACTCCTCTAGTAAGTGGGACAACGGAACAGAGCGACCGTGGAGATATCACTGACCTCAGCCATTCAGGAAGCAGGTGATGACGACTCAGCAATTGGAGTTGTGAGTTTCAAAGTCCTAACAATGAAACTACGAGCTGACTCGACCGCTGCATCAGACCGATGATGAATTGTCGACTGCCTCTTTGCGCTCGAGTATTTATGAGTATCATATGATCAATGGTCGCGGATATCATAAAGATGAGAGTAAGTAAATATTCGATCGTGGATATTACCAACTAATTGACTTATGCAGAATACTGGCTCCCCAGTGATCAGGTACATATCCCGTCCTCCCCTGGGTTCCTTGCTAAAATTGCTTCAAGAATGAATCAGAGAGATTAGGTAAGGATACTCAAGTTTCAACTTCCGTGTTCATAACTCATACAGCTTAATAGATCTTCAGAACCACCAACTTCTCTTGACCTTTGGCGGAAAGAGGCATTTCTCTCCTAACGCTGATACGGCCAAGCGAGTCCTTGATGTTGGCACAGGCACGGGAATTTGGGCTGTTGAGTTCGGTATGTAGATCTTAACCTTTTGTTGAACGAAAGCTGACTGGCTATCAGCTGACGAACATCCTCATGCTGAAGTAAGATGGATCACCACTTGGACAATCATAGACAGCTCAACATAGTAGGTCTTTGGTATCGATATTGCTCCCATCCAGCCAGACTTGTTAGTACGGACATCAGCTAGTTAGGCAGTCGACTAATAAGATTTCAGTGTCCCTCCGAACTGCACCTTTGAAATCGATGACGCAGAGAAGGAATGGACTTGGACCAAGCCATTTGACTATATCTTTGTTCGCCTCATGGTCGGTAGCATAGCAGACTGGAACAAGTTGATACAACAATGCTATGAGTAAGCCGCCCTCACCTCTCGCTCTCGTTATTCTAACCTAGGTCCAGGAACTTGGAGCCCGGAGGCTGGCTTGAAGTCATCGATCCCGCCTTGCCCGCCCAATCCGACGATGGAACTCTCAATCCCGATTCTCCCCTCCACAAATGGGACGAACTCACCACCAAAGGCGCCCTGGCCCTCGGTCGTCCATTCGATGAAGGCGTGAACCACGAAAAGCGTCTCAAAGAACAAGGTTTCGTCAACGTCACGAGAAAGTCGTTTAAATGGCCTACAAACACTTGGCCCAAGGATCCAAAGTACAAGGAGATTGGACTCTGGACGCTTGCTAATATTGAGAGGAATCTTGAGACTATTAGTAGTTTTTTGCTGAGGCAGGGACTGGGCATGAGTCAGGAGGAGATTTTGGTGTTTATTTCTGAGGTTAGGGCTGAGATGAGGAATACCAAGGTTCATGCTTATTGGGAAGTGTGAGTGTTACTTGCTAGTGATTATTGATGATGCTGACAAGTGACAGGTATGTTGTTACTGGACAGAAGCCGGAGGAGGCGTAGGAAAGACAGTACGCCTCCAATATTGGCCTCCAATGCGCGTTCGATCTCATATAATCAGTTTAAGCGTGCACGCAGTCCCGTGTAGGCACGATATGTTAGGACGAATAAATGACAAATGAATAAACATGTTGTTTCATTACTGACATGACGTCCACAAGTTACTCAGGGTATTAAAGTGATCAAGAAAATGCATACGCGCCAGACTGACATGACAATCTAATGAGTTGCTCCAGCCATCAAATTCGTCCTCTCCTCCCTCTTCGCAGCCTTCAATGTCCTCACCCGCTGAATATTCTGAAACTTCTTCTCCTGACGTTTTTCTCGTAGACACATGCCCACCAAAACAGCAATACATCCCGCAATACACGCTCCAAAGAATGATGCGACAACAATACCCTCCGTACCAATCTCGTTATGCTGTTCCATGCAGACTGTAGCGCCAGAGTCGGGATGGATCTCGCAGAAAAGACCGGGGGCGCATGTGCTGGATGTCATGCGGTTTGTAATGCATGATGCACTTTCGGTTCGACCGTCGGTTGTGATGGAGCAGACGACGCTGGTTGAGACTGTTGTGCTGTAGCATGATGCGCCGGCTTTGGTTGTGGTGACGCTGCTGCTGCTGCTGGATGTCGAATCGCTTGAGGTTTCGGTGGAAGTAGATTCGACCGTCGATGAAGATTCTTGAGTAGAGCTTGCTTCAGTTGTAGACTCTTCGGTGGTCGTCGTGGGCTCGTCTGTCGTTGTAGGCTTATCTTCCGTCGTAGTCTTCTCCTCCGTTGTCTTTTCTTCCGTCGTGGTCGGTTCGTCCTTTGTAGTCTCTTCAGTCTTTTGGGTCTCGGACTTTGTTTCAGTCGTTTTGTCGCCATCCGAAGAATCCGTATCCTGTCGCCGAACCCATTGTTGCCATCGTTTTACCAAGGGGCCCTTCACCCAAAGGTCGTCTTGCACCTCCTGTGCTTTGAGGGGAGCTTCGTCGCCGTGGGCTATCGCGGTTGGTGCATCGTAGTAAGATGGATCAGATGGATCGGGCGGCGGTACGTCATTTGGCTGATGGGCTGCGACCAGCAACGCGGGCAGGGCGAAGAACGGCGTTAAAGAAAGGAATCGCATGCTGAAATTACAAGGTATATGGAGGCGCACAAAAAGATGAACGAGAGTGATGTTGGTTTAAGGCCAGACGGCACAAGAAATGTTGTTGAAAGACAAATATTTTTTCTTTTGTTGCGTGACGAGCGGAGATATTATCTCGTATTACCATGTTTCTATAAAAAGAAGTCTGGCCGCGCGTAGCCAGCTCACTCGTTCCACAAGATGGCGATCGGTAGCACAGCCGCAAAGTGATTGGGTAAAATGGTCATAAGCTGACATATATATAGCAATAACACGAGCTATACCGCAGACACAAAATGCACATCCATTCAATCATTTCTCTATATATCCATCCGACCGTATGATTCAAGTTCCCTTTTGAGTCTAGTTTACTGGTGTCACGGGTTTAGACTGGTGATACCGTTGACAGTTGTGGCTGGGGTATCCGACAATAGGCGAGCGAATCATTGATGGTTGAGTTAATCTTGGTGAGGCGTTGAGTTGAGGCTGGATCTTGAGTCGAAACGCGGGGTTTGGAGACGCGTGACGTCAGGACAATGTGGATACAACGCGTAGAAATCTGATAGCAACAGAAAGAATCCATCAGAGAATATGTAGGAAGTATTATATAGGTCCAAACTATCTTCTTTATTTTGCAATACCATAGAAATTTCAATATCTAAGCTATTAAATTCAACTCGCGTTTCCCATGTTTCTTGTTGACGCGCCTTATTTTTTGGTGGTGATGTAACAGTGCCACCAACCGATCGGAGAGCTTCGACCTACAAGCGGTGACTGCAGGGTAACTGTCTTTTTTCGCAGCTGGGGATTTTCATACAAATCTTAAACACAATTATACATTTAATTATATTATTAAAGTACATTCTATATTCTAACAGTGAACAAGATATCTAGATTGCTAGGTATTGCTCAGTATAAGTGGTCGTTAATGCGATGTTGCTTCCCCCTGTAGATTTTGATGTTTATCCGCAATTGGTAGCATCACGATGGTACCAAACCGAAAATACCGAGCACCAAGACAGCTGTTAGACACGAATTTACAGTCACGAATCACGCAATAACCATAATCCTGTTTTTGCAAGCTCGACAGCTCGGCAATACCAGTCACTCACCTCGTGGTCAGCACTTTAAGCTGAAATGATGCAATTTGTGCTAGTAGCGCATGCGGCTGAAGGTCTGGACCAGGGAAATAACAAAACCGACGTAATCCCAGCGAAGATCATGCCCAGCTTTTGTTTGAATCCGAAAATGGGAGCTAGAGTATGTATATGACGGAATGGCGCTTGCCCTTGGCCCAAGCTGGTAAGATCGACAGGCATGTCTTGGTCCAAAGCTGGGAAACCCAGACGTCAATCAACGATTTGCCTGCACCCCACACGATCTGTTAGTTCCCGTGGCGGTCATAATGATGTCGACGACGTAGGTGAAGAGCTGAACCTGCTTGAGAAGCTGGGCAAGTGGTATATGAGGCGGTGATGGTGTCAATTGGTAGAAGCACCATCAAACACCAAACTCTCACGACTCAACAACTACAATTAACACTAGACTCACTTTTGATACCCATACCATAAAACACATACAACATTCGCAATGAGTCTGAGCGCAAAGGTCAAGGACATCCTACACTCAAACGAGTCAAAGGACACCTCAGAGACAAACCCCCATCCCCCAGGATCATTCCCAACAGAAGAGATGGAGCCCAGCCAAACTCACCAAGGCTACTCTAAAGGATACGAACAGAACAAGCTTCACAAGGCTGACGATCCTCGAGGCCACGCACACAAAGATTCTGGCGTTGGTTTCACCGAATCTAACGATCCTACCTCCTACAAGCCCTCCCAAGAACCCATCTCCGAGCGACGCAACGATCCTCTAGACAGAACTAGCGACTCTACTACTACTGCTGGCGGCTTGGGAGACACTAGTAAGATCCCAGCCACCGAGGGCGCCACTGGCGCTGCTGCACCATCTACCCAAGAGCATCCTTACTGGGGAGAGCTCCCAAGCGAAGGTGTTCACAACACCGTCATCGGCCACGGCAGCCCCGAAGATGAACAGGCACGTCACCGAGCTGTCCACTCTGGCGCAACCGAACTAGGTAAAACCTCTGGCACTCTTGAGAGCGGAACATTCCTCCACCGAAACGATCGCGACGAGTCCGCTACAACCAACCCCCATGATGCGCAGCGATATGGCCAAGAGGACCCCAGCCAAACATCTGGCTCTCGCTTCAATGAAGGTTTAGCCGGTGCTGGTGCTGCAGGCGCAGGTGCCCTTGGAGCTCATGAGCTTAACAAGCGACGCCACGACGATGAGACACAGACACCTACCAAGGTTGATCAAACCACCGACAAGACCCACGATGAACACAAGGGTCGATCATTCCCTCTCCTCGGCAAGGATCACAAGGATAAAGAGACTCATCACAAAGAGACTCATCACAAGGAGAAGGAGACTCATCACAAGGAGGACAAGCACGCCAAAGAACCCAAGGAGCACGAGAGTAAGCTTGGCGCTCTGTTCCACCGAAAGGGATCCAAGGACAAGACTGAGATGGAGGCCAAGGCTGAGCAGGAGGCTGATCAGGAGAGACATTCTCACTCCAAGACTGGTCCTGCTTTGGCTGCTGCTGGAGCTGCATGGGGTGCCAACACTGCTGGTAAAGGACACGATGACAAGACTCAGCGTGATGCGCACCAGGATCCTTCTTCTACTCGAGGTGCGACACAGTATCCTGCTACTAGACTTGACTCTACCAGGAACTACAGCGCTCAGCCTACTAGTACCACCCAGCAGCCTTACCAGCAGGATAACTCTCACCGAGGCGCTGGTCTTGCGACTGGTGCAGCTGCTGGTGTTGGAGCTGGGGCTTTGGCGTCGCATTACGGTCAGCGATCTGACAACGACCGAACTGGTGCCCAGACTGGTACTGGGTATGGCTCGCAGACTTACGACCCTGCTAGCACCTCTACCAGAGATCCTACTTCTCAAACTTACCAGCAACAGGGATCTCACGGTGATCACGGCCTCGCTGCTGGTACTACTGCTGGACTTGGTGCCGGTGCTTTGGCTTCTCGATCGGGCCGTGATCATGAGAGTACTGGTCAGCATTCTGGACTTGACTCCAACAGAGGAATTGAGTCACAAAGCAACCAGCCTAACTACTCTTCTACCAGAGATCCTAGCTCTCAGCATCAGCAGGGTGACTCCCATCGTGGTGCTGGTCTTGCTACTGGTGCTGCCGCTGGACTAGGTGCTGGCGCCCTGGCCTCTCGATCCGGCCGTGATTATCACTCCGATCAAAACACTGGACTTGAGTCTAACCGAGGCCTTGAGTCACAGAGCCACCAACCTACACAGTCTTCAACTCGAGACCCAACCTCCCAATCTTACCAGCAAGAAGGGTCTCACCACGGTGCCGGTCTTGCAACTGGTACTGCTGCCGGCCTCGGCGCTGGAGCCCTGGCCTCTCGCTCTGGACGTGACCATGAGACCACTGGTAAGCATCCTGGCCTTGACTCCAACCGAGGCTTAGAGTCACAGGGTGCTCACTCATCTACCAGAGATCCTGTTTCCCAGTCTTACCAACAGGAGGGTTCTCATCGCGGTGCTGGCCTCGCTACCGGCGCTGCTGCGGGTCTCGGTGCTGGAGCTCTTGCTTCGCATGAGTCGAATAAGAGAGACGAGAATCGCTACTTGAGCAACGATAACTCCCGAACAACTCAGTCAGGTGCTACTGGTACTGGAGCTGGCCTTGGTACTTCCGCCTCTGCCTTCGACAGCTCTCGACATGAACCTTCACGACGATCCGAACAGTCTCAGCACTCAACTGGATCTCACCATTCTACCCTCGCCGAGAACGCCAATGCTGGAAAGTACAACACTCTCGCATCTGGTACTCCCTCTGGTGTCGCCTATGACGATGATGTCGATACCTCCCGATCATCTCAGAAGCCCCAAGTCGAAGCTTCCGAGAAGAAGGGCAATCACTTTGGCGCCAAGGCCGCTGGTCTAGGTGCCGCTGCTTCTGGAGCTGGAACCGCAGCTGCCATGTCTCGCAACAAGGATGAGAAGCCTGTTGAGGAGAAGACCCAGGAGCCTCAGACTGAGCGTCAGCTTGATCGTGATACTCAGTCTCACAAGCCTATCACTAGTGCTGTTGCGCCCAAATTGGGAACTAACAAGCCTGTTATTCACAAGTGTCAGAAGTGTGGTGAGGATAATGATATCAGCCAGTACTTTACTTCTAACTCTGGCAAGATCTAATGAATTTGGGATGAGTACGATTATGAGGCATATTTGTATTTGGTATTTGCTAGTTTTATGGAGTTTAAGCAACATGATGATTCCAATTTGTTTTATCTCTAATATCTCTATGGTATCCATGTGATTGCAAACCATGCTCATTGTCTTTATGCCTCAACCTAAAGTGCTTCAGTCCCATTAGACTGTCTACCATGTCAACTTCTCTGCCTCCTTGCCACAAGCTAAACCGGAACAGAAGCCCATATCGTTCTCTGTTCCGTGGGAGGCATCAGAAGGAACATACTGCGCCGGGTTGATCTCCTTCCCCGCAGCTTTCTCCAACTGATAGTGTCCCTTCAAGATACCTCGTACACGGTGCTGGAAGTAAAGAGGACCCTGTTCCATCTTAGGATGCATTTCACCATTGACAAAAACGCCAGCGTTGAGATTCTTCTGTGCATTATTGCAAAGCCATTTATCTTCTGCTAAGATCCTCTTGAACATCGCGTCAATGGTTGTGAAGTCTTCGTCGGTGGCGTTCTTGTGTCGATAGACTTCGTATTCCATGGAGCAGTGGCCGGGTGAAGTAGGAACGCATCGCATCATGTAGAAGAAGTTGGGGCTATACCGTTAGACGGCGAAGTATAGAATGGAAAGGGGACTTACGAGACGGTCATGCAAGCATTTGGGAAATAATAATTGCTCACGATCTTGAGACCTTTGTCTTCCATCTCGGGTTTCGTGTTGGCAAAGTGCTCGATATTGCCGCCCTTGGTATCAACTCTGTACGCCGATAGATCTGCTACATCAGCAGCGTCGGGATGAGCAGTCTTGCAGTGGTAACATTCGTTGTAGTTATCAGCCAAGGTCTTCCAATTGTAATCGCCAGTCATGCCCCACGTATGATCAAAGTGATAGTCTTCAAAGTTAAATCCTTCGTGTCGCGCCAGTTGATCAATGTTCTTGAACTCGGTTGAGAAGTCCTCAGGCGTCTTTGAAGAATCAAGGTTGACCCAGATGAAGCCTTTGGCATCGACATGAACATGGATAGGCAGAAGACCATTCTTTGTCTTGTCGAATCCTTTCATGTCATCGTACCCCGGGGCTTTGGCAAGCTGCCCATTGAGACCGTATGACCAACCGTGATATTTGCAAGAGAGGATACTTGACTTTCCCTTATCTTGAGTCATAATAGGAAAGGCCCGATGTCTACATATATTGTGAAAGCCATTGATCTGTTCCTGTTTGTTCTTCATGAGGAAGAACTGGAAGCCTGCTTGCTCAAACTTGACCCAGGAACCTGCTTCTATGAATCGGAGCTTGTGCGCTGTAAGGATCCATTTCTTGGCAAAAATAGCTCGTCGTTCAAGTTCGTAGACTTCTGTGGATCTATACCAAGAAGCAGGTAGAGCTCGTGCTGTCGTTGTTGTGTCTTTGAGAAATGCGGGTACGGGATCCTTATGGGGCTGGGATGAGGAGAGATACCTCGCTAACAAGGATACGAGTGCGGCGAGGCCTGCTGCTGAGAACAGGTAGTGGATGAAAGAGGGCGAGATGGAGATAGACATGGTTGCAAGCATTAGACAAGGTTAATCATTGATGATTGCATTATTCCCTTTACGAGTCATGAAGAGGGTCTTTATTAACACGACTGAAGACTACTTAAGTGGCTGACTTCATGTGATATGCCATTACACTCTCATTAACTCGGACTGTACCCGCTAAGAAACAATACAGCGGAGAATCCGTCTCGGAGTCCGTTGTAAACTGGTTGTAGTGGGGTGATGTAGCCAATCGGCCAAGACACGGGAAGAATCCGTGCTCGGCCCGTATCCGACTTCGGTCATGAGGCTTATCATGATAAACACGGAAACCAACCCAAAGCCAGACTGTAATCAACTACAGACACTCCAAATATGCGACAGTTGAGATGAGATGTCTGTCAATTGCTGAAAATTATATACTGATAAACTGAAGAAGTATGAATGCATCTCATGAAATTTCCGTGCTAAAGCTCACCTCTTTAAACATTATTATCTCATCATGCACATGGAAAACGCATTACCCAGCTTATAACTATTACCAAATACCTAGAAACACAGTAGAAATCTCCCCTCTGGAACAGTCTCGCCAAGGGCCATCCTAGTCATGCTTCGCACTAAACTGATATGCTCAGCCTAGATCCCTCACAATACTCTTGGCAAGATTGCAACATGTCTCCCTATTGGTGCCCATATCTCACATCCCTTTCCCCCGCCTTCTCTCGATAGTATATAGGCCATTCCTTTAAAATAACGTTTTACTAAAATAATAGCAATTATTAAAGGCAATAGGGCTTTTTACAGTTAATAGGGAATTAACCCTAAATGCTAATAATAGCTAAAAGAGATAACTTTAAGTAAATAGGAAATTAATATAACGTGGTTGATAAGCGAGTGACCCAGTCAAGCGAGTGACCCAAAAATCCCTACTAATTTCATCATGTAGATGATAAGATTACTACAACCTATCTGATCAATTAAAACTACTCACTAT
>JACYFE010002743.1:0-18140 GCA_014764975.2 Fusarium sp. DS 682 | reverse complement strand
GTCGTTTCTGGTGTTGTTGAGGATATGCGAAACCGCGGTATTGAGCACATCCACGCCTACTGTGTTGACAACTGCCTTGTCAGGGTTGCCGACCCCGTCTTCATTGGTTTCTCTGCCCTTTTAGTGAAAATAGGACGGACAATAAGGATGTAGCAGACTTAAAAGACTAAAGCATGGACTTTTTACTGGAAGACAAGACATTACAAACGTTTAGCACAATAAAGTAAATGATAATCAATGTAATTGAATAATATCAGACTCCAGGTCATATATATATATACAGCAGAATACTTAAAGATTCATCCCATTTAGGATAGGCAGGCTTTTAATCCTTATAAAAACCTTTCATACACAACCTCGCTCAGCAGGCTGCTTAGTTCATAAGGTCACGAGCGTGACGGCGAGCCTTCTTGCTGCTGCGCTTAGACTTGCAGCCAGTCTTGGTAGGCTTAGGGGCAGCAGGGGCAGAAGTCTGGATAGGAGTGGAAGGCTCCTGGGCGGTAGAGGAAGTCTTAACGGGAGCAGCAGCAGAGGTACTAGCAACGGGAGCCTCAGTCTTAGAGGGAGTAGCGGGAGCGGCAGAGCCAGAGTCAGAACCAGAATTATAGTCAGTAGTAGGAGTACCCTGGGACTTCTCAGCGAGCTTGCCCTGGGTGACCTTAACAGCACCCTCAATCAGAGCAGGGCCAGGGATGGGATAGCTGGTAGGGTTGCTGTAGATGTCGAACTTAATGCCCTTATCGTCAGGCTTATACAGCTCAGTTCCAAGGATACCCTCAGGCTGCTCAGTGCCAGAACCCTCAATCTCAAGGTTGAAGCACTGAGGGTAGTTCTGGGCACCATTCTCCTGGAAACCACCATGGAGAGCAATGATCTCGTGACGGAGGACATAGGCACCGGCCTTAATGTTCTCAGGGATCTGAACGAGCCAGCCGTTATCGTTGGCAATAAGCTCGTCAGATCCGTAGGTACCAGGGTTACCGGACTGGACGAGACCAACCTCATCGATCTTGACGAACTTGAGGGTCTCCTTGTCGACAGTCTCACAGCCGGCAGAACCGCAAGAGGCCAACATATCAATGACAGGTCCCTTGTGGCTCTCAGGCCAGTTGGTCCACTTGATGTAGATCTGGTCACCGGCCTTAACCTTGGCGTGGCCCTTGGCGTTCTTAGCACCGCGGTGGCAGATGATATCTGCAGAGCTGAAGGCATCAGGGGCGATATAACCGTTATCGGTAGCGGTGGTTGACCAGGCGATGAGGGTCTTAGGGGTCGAGTAGTAGGGAGCATTAGGGGCATCAAAGCCTTCATAGACAGTGCCAGCAACGTTGATCTGGGAAACGTGACCGTGGGCAGCAACGCCTATAGCGCCGGTAACTGCAGTGAGAAGAGTCTTTAAGGTGAAAGAAGGCATTTTGGAAAAAAAAGAAGTTATTGTATAAGAAAGGTGGTTTATTTGGTTTATAAAGAGTGGTAATATCCGACTGGCAGTTTAAGTGATTAAATGAATGAAACGACTTCTATCAAAGAACTGTAAAAGAATGTGCAAGGAGTAAAAAGTGAATGGAATAAACTGCTGAATGAGCCTAAGTAAAGAAAGAGAGTGCTCTAAGGGAGAAAGAAGACGGTTTATATTAATGTTTAGAGATATGGGCTACTAGGTAAAGAACGGTTCCGTCCTGGATAGATTGATGTAGGGGTGTCTTGCTCGGGTCGATATACCATCAGGGATAAGGCTGATGAGGGTAGTGAAGGTTTGCATGGTGTTAGTTAAGGCGGTTTCAGTCCCTGTGGCACTATAGACATAATTGATCGAGATGAGCAGACCATGCATATGTAGCATTTTACCGACAGTATATTAGAGGCTAGTATCTAGGTCTTTACGATAGTCTGTAGAGGCCTTAGGTAAGATTGATTATTGTCAAGAAATGAATATACAGTCATTCATGAATACTGCCAACGCCATCCCAAACGAAGTGAAATGCCAACGAACCTCTGTACCTGAAGCTACGGGGAGATGACAAGATGAAAAATCCACAAGCGTTCTTTGTTCCTGCTTTAGCGCCGCAGGGATCATGTCACTGGTTATTTTTCCGCAAGTCCCCATCTCAAGACCCTTGCAGGCCCAAGCTTTAGGTCAATCATCCTGAGACGATGGCTCCTTACGTCACTTCCAAGATATCTAGAGTCTAGACGAATGAAGATGAATCTATTAACCGCTAGATAGATTAAATCAACGGATGAATTATCCGAACATAGACAAAAGACCGAGATTCTCAGGTGACATCAATTGATCCAAGTCTCGTCATTATGTCCTTTGACTTTCGCCAACTGAACTTACACAGACCCAACACAATTGCTCCCAATTCCTAGACCCCACGCAATTACCCCGCGTTCATCCAACCCGTATGCCGACCTTCCGTCCCAGTTGCGCTCTCGTGGTCCAAGACCATGACCAGCCTGGTCTGTATGGTGCTCTGTCTCACCACCGCATGATTCTCTGCAGGGCCTTGGTCACCTCCAACGCCTGGAATCTCCCATCATCGAGCCATTCCAGAGACCCCCGTTTGAGGTCCTCGATGAACTCCCTGCTTTCTGCATTTGCAGGCCTTCCTGATGCAAGCAGCAGGACCTTGCAGCCAAAGGCAGCTAGCCTGACATAGCCAGCATCGTCCTCTGTTAGCCAGGCTTGTTCGATCTCTAGGGCTATATCATATAACCTTCCGAGCTCGGCTTCCTCTTCCTCATGTCTAACTGAGATAGGGGATCGGGTTGTGTGTTTCCGTACAATAAGCCTCGGCTCGGCCGGGCGGCTGCAGGCTTCTTCATAGCATCGCGACGGTGCAGCTGCGATGCTGTTAGTCGTTGTGGTCAAGAGTGACAGTCGGGTTGTATCTGTTCCTCTTTAGTAACAACTGTTGCCAGTACCGTTTGTACTCAACAAATTCTCATTTAAATGCCTCTTTTTAGCATACTCCAATTAATCAGAGACCTTGAGCCTTATCCAATAGGCTGTCTCGTGTTTTACGCCACAGCCTCGTTAGGCATCCACCGTGGTACCTGTTGACGGATCCCCTCTCTCCTCACTGCTATCCTTCAGCAAACCATAGTTCCACGAACATTGTCGCTATTGGCCCCCACAACGAGGGCAAGTCATCTCTTGTCAGCCGGGCCCCAGGGATCGGTATGCTTACAGTGGCAGCGCAAGGGTCAAGACAAAGATAAGACAGATCTCGATGCCGCTCTTGGCGCTCTCACTCAGGCTCCCCATTGCATCGTAGCGGAAAGAAGACGAGGCTCAGTTCGTATATGTAGTGTCAGCGGTTAGGCAGGGTAGCAATCAAGGCATCTGGAGAGTTAGGGCAAACCCATTTGCGTGAAGGGTTGCATTAGCTGCGCCAAAATCATCGCTACCAATTACAAAACGTGGGGGATGACGGCGGACGCTCAGCTCTGTCAGACAGACTCGACCATGATCTACGGTACGTTTATGATTTTGCTTTTTCCTAGTATCCCGGGCATCCGGGTTTTTCTCCTGCCACGCTGTTCAACGTGATGCGACATGCAGAATATTCTGACCATGCCCTAGGCCGCTCTGAGGCTGGGCGTTGCAAAGCGTTGCCCTTTCGTTCCTGAAGGCACCTGAGCGGCGGGTGGGCTTCAATGCATGCGGCTTGTTAGGCACCAATCCGCCTAACAAAGCTCAACTAACACCTAGACAAGCAAGGTAACGCACCTGGAAATTTCAACATTCGCCAGTTCGAGCCTCGGTGCGCCATGTCTTTACCATCTCCATACGGTCGCGACCCTTTGTCGGAGGGCAGTATACGCTTGCTCCGGATTATGCCGCATGCAGACGAGCATTCCCAAATAGAATGCCGCCTCTCTATCTGCCCTCTTTTGGATTCGGAAAGCACCCATCCTTACGAGGCCTTATCCTACGTATGGGGCTCTGAGGACAACAAACAGTCTATCCTTTTAGATGATCATGAATTTTCCGTCCGTGCCAACCTCCACGCAGCGCTGTCATGTCTCCGGGATCAGTTTATTGAACGGATTATATGGATAGATGCTATTTGCATCAACCAAGACGACAACGACGAAAAGGGACGGCAAGTTCAGTCTATGGCGAAGATATATGCTAAAGCAAGTTGTGTAATTGTTTGGCTTGGAGAGGCGGCAGTCGATAGCCGTCAGGCGCTCGAAGGCATACGCCAGGCTGCAGACGAACAGTCTCCGAAGTCCAACAACGAAACAGCAATCCTTACATTGCTTCGGCGACCGTGGTTTGAGCGGATTTGGGTAAGGGAACAGGCATTAAACAATATAGATACAGATCGCTGACAAAATTGATTCAGGTACTTCAGGAGGTTGCTGCAGCTCGACATATCTTGATCAAGTGTGGCCCCACGGAGATTGACGGACATGCGTTCTGCTCAGGCCTGAACGCATTGAAGTTGTCCTACGACACCTGCCCAGACCTACAGGCTCTGATCGGCTCGGTAACCTATCTCATAAGGGGCGCCATCTTCCGGCCTAGATACGTAACCAGTCAGGCAGGCAGGTTTTCTCTAGATATCCGCCCTCTAAGTGAACTGGTAGAGCTATACCACACCCGTAAAGCTACGAAGAACCACGACAAGGTTTATGCCTTGCTCGGCATGAGTTCTGATCCCAGCGTCGCAGGGTTATCCGTCAACTACGACATGCCATGGGAACAACTCTTCCAGAAACTCGTCAACTTCTTTGTCTCCGAATATGTTTCTGTAGACACTTGGGCTGATAAGGAGATAGCGGTTATAAAGGGTAAGGGCTGTATTCTTGGCGAAGTGTCCTCAGTCGAAAGAGATACAGCTTCGGGTGATAGGGAAATCTTGGAAATTTCTTGGAAGCATGCACCTAGCTCCTTCGGCATGAAAGAGAAATGGAGCTCTCGCTGGACCCTCCAGGCTTTAGCGACGTCCGTCCAGATTGGGGATGCCGTATGCCTTTTACAAGGTGCGTCGAGGCCTACAATCGTCAGGTTATACGACGATTATTGGGCCATTATTAGGATTGCCGTTTCCCCTACCGACGATCTACGAGTTACGAGCGGAGATATCAAGTTACCAGAGCTTACAACCGACTTTCTGCTTGTCTGGGACTGGGATATGTATCCAGACAAGCTGCAAGATAGGAAGGACTACGAGTGGTACGAGAGCAATCGAGGAATTATGCGTTCAAAGACAGAGTGGGAAGATTATCTGGACAAAGCGACCAGGTTACACAACGTCGGACTGGTATTACAAGACATGACAAGACAGGAAGAGGCGATGGAGAAATCCCGAAAGGCACAGGGGGTTTTTGAGAAGGCATTGAGAAGCATGGGCAGCCAAAAGTTAACTTGCGACGGCCTCAGCCAGAGCAAGGGAGATGTTGAGAAGCTAGAGGTGGTGGCCGGTCTATTTATCAGGGGTGGATGGCCGCAGCTTTGCTTGGCGGCAGAGAGCGGACGTAAGGCGATCGTCAAGCTGCTGCTTGACAGCGGCAAGGTCGATCCGGACGCCAAGGATAAGGACGGACAGACGCCGCTATTGCAGGCGGCAGCGCATGGGCATGCGGCAGTTGTCAAGCTGCTGCTTGATAGCGGCAAGTTCGACCCAGAGGCTAAGAACCCATGGGGACAGATGCCGATATCGCTAGCGGCAATGAATGGGCATGCGGCAGTTATTAAGCTGCTGCTTGATAGCGGTAAGGTTGACCCGGACGCTAAGAACTCGTCGGGACAAACGCCGCTATGGATAGCGGTAGCAACTAGGCAAGAGGCAGTTATCAAGCTGCTGCTCAATAGCGGTAAGGTTGACCCGAACGCTAAGGAGCAGTGGGGACAAACGCCGCTATGGCAGGCGGCAGAGAAGGGGCATGAGGTGGTTATTAAGCTGCTGCTCGATAGCGGTAAGGTCGACCCGAACGCTAAGGATAAGGACGGACGGACGCCACTATGGATAGCGGCAGAGAAGGGGCATGAGGTGGTCGTTAAGATGCTGCAAAGGCGACCTTAACCACCTGTTGAACGGTGTATAACAAAGGTACGGTCGGCCCGGGGATTGACCCGGCCGAGCAACGGATGTTGTGGCACGTGCGGTGTCATGTGCGGATCTCATCTGATGATGCAATTAACGTGGCGTCACACACGGATGCGCTATATAGGGCAATGCAGCCATAATGTTAATTGTCGGATATAAGTGGGGCCGCTGCATACTTATTACACTTTGTTAATAACTCGCAATCCGGATTACACTTATCACCACGTCAGTGAGACTGTTCTTGCTTTCGAAGAAGGTCGACATCTTCAAAGTAGTCAGCTTGACACTCGCTCAACGACATCATGGTCAACGAGCAATCACTAGCGAGGCCATCCGGCAAGGCTGCCGAGAAGGCTCCAGCAACTGGTACTTTTGAGACGGCTGCATCATGTGGTATGCAATCTGTTAAGTCCAAGTTTCGACAGAATCCAACACCCGCCTAAAGCGCATGATCTGGAAGCGAGGCCACGCAAGATGCACCGCAGGATCCGCCAAGTGGCGTGCATCCATCTATCATTGAGGAAGAAGAGGAACTCGGCACACCAGAACTTGCAGGAACAGGGCAGGCTCGACCCTCAGACTTATCTCCTGACCAACCTCAGGACGTAACTGATGTTCTGTTCCCGAACCTCCAGGAACGAATCGCTCGGAATGAAGCCCAACAGCTGGGAGAACCGTCTGCACGAGCACGTTTCGCCAGTCTCCCACCTCCTCGTATGTCTCAAGCCTTCAGACAGAAGATATATCCTCCAGCAGCAGCCGGACCATTAGCTGCACATGGCGACCCGTTTGATGACTCGATGCAACCATATGAGACTCCTCCCCTTCAGCATGCACATATGCCACCACCTCCTCCTCCGGCCGACAATGGCAGTTAAAGTTCAATCGCGAGATGGAAGGCATCGGATTCAAGCAGCTCAAGATTGACACATCCGTATATCGCAAGCAAGAAGCTGACCAAGTTGTCGCAACATATGTCGACGACGTTCTCTCCCTGACCGAATCCAAAGAGAACACAGCCAAGCTCCATAGTGCAATAGAAGCCACTCTCGAGCTCAAGAAAGGCGGATTCCCGAGCCATTTTCTCGGTGTCGCTGTCAGAAAGACCGAGACTGGCATATCCATATCACAAGGAAGCTATGTCGATGACATCTTGGCCAAGACCGGACTTGGATCATGCATAATAGTGGATTACAATGAGGAACCCCGCACTCTTTTTATCTGTACCGATTTCACTCTCCAAGTCATCCTCCTTCTCACTATACAGTTACATCTGCCTTGCTTTATTCCTCTTTAATCTCTATGCCCTAGTTGCCAAAGAATACAGCAGCATGATTGATGACGATTCCAAGTATTTTTCTCTGAGCGGCAGTATCCCTGTTGGTGGACCCAGCACTTGGCACATTACTGATTGGGACCAGAGACGGGTCGTTTCCGTAACCATGGACGGGGAGCAGGACGACGAAAGTCTCGCTATTGAATATTTCAGCCGCTATAGCGGTCAACTATCTCCTGATATTTACAGAATCTATATATCGCATACCGGTGAGATCATCTCGACATATAACGATCCAAAAAACGATGAGACCTGCTGCATACACTATCCATCCCTTCAAGACGCTTGTCTCCCGGAAGGAGTTCAGACAGTGCGGCGGGACCAACTTGAGGAACTCGAGAGGCTTGGTCCTGACGTGGACCTTGTTGCATACCCTCCATGCCTGGAGCGATCTGCTAAAAAGGTGAAATCTAGGTTCCAGTCCTAGATTGTCTCATCCTGTAACAAAGCTGACTGTTGGGCAGGTTATCTTTAAATACTACTTCCTGTGGCAGTATGCACAAATGTCCTGGAAGGAGATGAATTTGTGGATGCGTCTTCCACGCCACCCAAATATCGTTCCCTTTGACCGGGTGGTCGTTGACGAGCTCGAGGGTCGGGTAGTCGGATTCACTAATAGCTATGTGCCTGGCGGTAATCTGGAGGAGAACAGGTCGCGCGTTTTCAGGCTGGAGTGGCTCCGGCAGCTTATAAAGGTCGTAGATGACTTGAACCTCGAATATGGCATCGCGCACCAAGACATTGCCCCACGGAACCTCCTGATTGATGAGTCGACAGACTCTATTATGCTCTTTGACTTTAACTTTGCGGCTCGCATGGATTGCCCTTCACCTGGAGAGGGTGAGGAGTACGTCGAGGACCGGAACGATATCAAGGGCGTTATATTCACCACCTACGAGATTATTACTCAAGACAATAGTCTCCGGAATATACCTCACCAAGATCAGAACATTGACAACCTTAGGTCAAAGTGGGTAAAGCATCCGGAGGTAAAGCTAGACCATCCAGTTGCGTCATATCAGCTTATGTTGCAAGAGTGGCAGGATCGAAGGGCAGGAGTCTGTTTAGGCGATATTCCAAGGGCCATTGACTTGCCGGCCATGCCCAAGCCACCGCAGAAGACCATTTGCCTGAAAGATGCAAATGGGCAGCCAGTCTATTCGACCGTGGATAACTTTTATGAGAGGCGGCGGGATGCGTGGGCTAGGGGTGATAAGGTCCTAAACTGGCAACGGCCGCCGCAGAGACTTTTAGACAATGGGACTCGGGTGCTCTCTAGCGGTGAGATAGTTAACTGCTAAAAATCGGTAGTCCTATTAATAATTCAGAAGTGATATTTCGGGCTAAATCAGTTAGAATCCCATATAAAATAAATAGCGCTATTGAAGTATGGCGGCAAGCTCATTTGAGCTCTTCCGGGAACCAACATACTACTATGCATAGACATAAACAGTACCAATGTCATATCATATTCGGCCTCCGCTTATTTAATGGTCATAATACCACTACCAAGTATTGATGCATCGGATGTCCTCAGAAGATAATGCTATTCGATGTGCGATGGGAACCAGGCGAGTTGGTATAACACGGCGACTTGTGCTGGATATCCTGCTCTTATACTCTGTAGGTGACTGCTTTTGCAGGGGTCTCAAGCAGTATGATTGGTGGCGGACTGGCTCCCGACAAGGATAATCCATAGTCACGAGTGACAGAAATGTGCCTTGCGGGGCTGAGTTTTGAGTTTCCCCGCTCATTGTCGAGTGCCTGGGATTTCTTTTTCCCTCCTAATCAATTTACCATAGCCAGTCTACCGCCAGCGGGCGACGTTGCCGAGATTCACCCAATCCTCGGTCCTTATTATTGTTTCATTTTCTCGGTCATATAATCAATTCTCGATTGCAGATATCTCTATCCTTTTCGTGCTTGTTCTGATATACGTTATTCTCGGACGACTTTATTGCAGATAGTCGCTCTCTAGACGGTAGTATTGCGGTTTGTTTGGTTTCATCAGTTAACTGAGCCGCACTCTTGTCATGTCAACTCTATCGTCCCGGCCACCCCGCCCGAACGACCGTCGCGGCTTTGAGATAGCTATTATCTGCGCTCTGCCTCTTGAGGCTGATGCTATTGAGGCCTTGTTCGATCATCACTGGGACAATGAGGACCCGCCTTTCGATAAAGGACCAGGCGACCCTAATGCCTATTCCACAGGCGTGATCGGCCGCCACAACGTTGTCCTCTCATACATGCCAGGGATGGGTATAGCCAATGCGGCTACCGTAGCCTCCAACTGCGGCAAAAGTTTTCTAGGCATCAAACTTGCCCTTGTGGTTGGTGTTTGTGGTGTTGTTCCCTTTAAACTCAACAAAGATGAAATCGTGCTAGGAGATGTCATCGTCAGTGACGGCATTGTTCAGTACGACTTTGGACGACAACTACCTGACCATTTTGCCCGTAAGGACACGCTATTAGACTCATTAGGCAGACCGAATCAGGAGATACGAGGAGTCATGGCAAAACTCAGATCACTTCGGCATCGCCGACAGTTGAGCGCCAAGATAGCAGAGTACCTTGAAGTTCTTCGTCAAGAACCAGAGCTTCGTGCTGAGTATCCTGGTGTTACGAAAGATAGACTGTTCGAGGCATCCTACCGTCATACAGAGGACCAGAAGTCGTGCGAGCAGCTCGGATGCAACGGCGAGCTTGTGTTGCGAAGCCGCTTGAAGACTGCTGGGGTCCGTCCCACGCCTGCTGTCCACTTCGGTCTGATGGCCTCCGGAAATTCAGTCATGAAGTCTGGCAAAGACCGCGACCGAATCGCTGCGCAGGAAGGCGTCATTGCATTCGAGATGGAGGGTGCTGGGGTCTGGGATAGTTTTCCATGCATAGTGATCAAGGGCGCTTGCGACTATGCTGACAGCCACAAAAACAAGGATTGGCAGCGATATGCTGCGGCTACAGCGGCGGCTTGTGCCAAGGCTCTTCTTAACTTCTGGGTATCCTCATCACCATTACCATTAGGTATGTGATGCAACACTTTGAGGTCAACTATTAACTTTTGGAAAAAAGATAAATTGCCCTACGTTCAAAGCGATGAAAGTAGCTTGCCGCCAAGCAAGCGAGTTCGATTGCATGTATCAGAAGGTGACTCCCCAGTCCGAGAACCTCAAGATCAACCCGTCTTTCTAGTACCATTTCTCGAAAACCCCCTATTCGTAGGCCGGGATGACGTTCTTATGAAACTTCAAAGCCTATTGTTCGAGAGGAATAATCGGAAAGTCGCGCTTGTTGGCCTTGGTGGTATTGGTAAAACACAGATTGCTCTGCAGCTCGCCTACTGGATCAAGGAGAAGAAGCAGGACTACTCGGTGTTCTGGGTGCCAGCGCTGAGCCGTGCTAGCTTCGAACAGGCATGCATGCAGATCGTAAATTCCTGTGACATCCCGACTAGCGACAGCGATAATGCGATTGAATCGGTCCGTCAGTACCTGAGCTCAAAACGCGCCGGCAAATGGCTTCTTGTGGTTGACAATGCCGATGACGCACAAACCATCATGGGTTCGGTGGGCGCAGAGAGCGGCATGTATCGATCGCTTCCCCAGAGTGACGAGGGACGAATCTTGTTTACGACGCGATACCGAAAAGTGGCAGTATCGGTTGCCGGGCGAAACATTGTCGAAGTGCCCGCAATGAGCCGAGATGAGGCGAGAAACTACTTCAAGCAGGCATTGATCCAGGAAATCTCTTCAAGTGACGAGCAAGTCATGGACCATCTTCTGACGCTCCTGACACACCTTCCACTAGCCATCATGCAAGCAGCGGCATACTTGAACGAAAACCAGGTATCACTTACGGAGTATCTACAACTCTTCGAGAACAAAGATCGTGACAAGATAGAACTATTGAGCGCCGAGTTCCAAGACGACACGAGATATGAGCAGTCTCAAGATCCCGTGGCGACTACCTGGTTCATCTCGTTTAACCAGATCCGCAGGGCTGACGAACTTGCCTCGCGTATTTTGATGTTTCTGGCTTACGTTGAACCGAAAGCGGTGCCTCAGTCGATGCTGCCCAAGGGTGAATCACAACAACAATTGACTCGAGCAATCGGCACGTTATGCGGCTATAGATTTCTGGACAGACGAGGATCTAGTGAAGCATTCGACATGCATAGTTTGGTGCACCTAGCAATAAGGTCTTGGGTTGCGGAGAACGACTCGCAGGAAGGGCAAAGCCAGGCAGCGATAGCACGTCTAGAAGAGGTATTCCCGACAGATGACTGGGAAAACCGAGACGTTTGGCGGCAATATCTGCCTCATGCAATCAAACTCCTCAGATGTACCGACGATGACTGGAGCGAAGAGCTATGTAAACTAGGTTATTGGGTTGGCCGATGCTTGTGTGTAGACGGACGGGTGACAGAGGCAGTAGAACTGCTCGAGCAGGTGGTTGCAATTAGGAAGATAACGTTAGCGGAGAATCACCCCGATCGACTAGCATCACAGCACGTGCTCGCAATAGCATATCGACATAACGGACAGATCAAAGAGGCAGTAAAGCTGATAGAGCATGTGGTTGCAATTCAAGAGAAAACGTTAGCAGAGAGTCGCCCATCACGACTGGCATCACAGCACGAGCTCGCAATAGCATATCGAGACAACAGACAGATCAAAAAGGCAGTAAAGCTGATAGAGCATGTGGTTGCGATTCGAGAGATAATGTTGGCAGAGGGTCACCCAGACCGACTGGCATCACAGCACGTGCTCGCAATGGTATACCAAGATAATAGGCAGATCAAAGAGGCAGTAAAGCTGCTAGAGCATGTGGTCGCGGTTAAAGAGAAGACGTTGGTGGAGAGTCACCCAGACCGACTGGCGTCACAGCACGCACTCGCAGGAGCATATCAAGCCAACAGACAGATCAAAGAGGCAATAAAGCTGCTAGAGCATGTGGTTGCGGTTAAAGAGAAAACGTTAGCAGAGAGTCACCCATCACGACTGATATCACAACACACGCTCGCAAGAGCATATCGAGCCAACGGGCAGATAAAGAAGGCAGTGAAGCTGCTAGAACATGTGGTTGTAGTTGAGGCAGAGACATTGGCAGCGGATGATCCCAGTCGGCAGCTGTCGAAAGACTTGCTGCAGTCCTGCTATGAGAGGTTAGAAGGGGCCGGTGGAGTAATGGATTCTGAGGCATCGGTACTTGTTGAAGAAATATAATCAGTCTGAGCATACGTTGGGCTTCCATCTATATAATGCTAGGGAAAAGGTGGGAGGCGGAAGAAAACATTGTCCACTAAGAGTGAAATTAAGCAGCTTTCAGCCTGGAGTAACACTGTTGTGGGGTCACCCGATTATGGCTTCGCCGTTAGGATACACCAAGTACAGTAAAATGAGTGATTACTACATACACCCCGTAAGCTTGGTAGGTGCGCTAGAAATTGAAGAGAGTGTGCGGATGGGCAACCGATATCGATCTTTACTGTAACCGATTTCGATCCTTACTATATAATTATAATATTAATTATCAGGCCGTCATATCAATAAGTCATATGTCAATATAAGGTTCAGCTGCCTCAGTGTTATTATTTAATATATATTAGATGTAAAACGGAACACAACAGATGCGCGGTCGGCACGGCAATTGGCCCGACCAAGCAACGACGTTGCGTCACGTGCGGTGTCATGAGCGGCCACATCCGTTTGACGCGATTGACGTGCATCACACCATCGCGCATTGATGCGGGGTGATGCAGCCACAACGTTGATTTTCGGGTAAAGGTGGAGCTGCTGCAAGACAAAGGGAAGATCCGTGATTGGTCCGATCCTAAAGATCAATTACACACGGATGTGTATTGACAACAAAGGAAGGATATCACGAGATCAATTGGTCAAAGGAAATGATTGCGCCTCCCGATGAAAGGGAGGTATGTTGTCAAAGGAAATCATGCGTGTGACCGTCGCACAATACGGCAAGCGGATGTTATTGACCGTCGGACCTCACAGATATCTCGGAGGAACGTTGTTCCGACCCGAATTCACTTCGATAAGTAGGACCGCAATTCCCTTATGAAATGTGGTCAAGCAAGTTAATTGAGCAAGTCTACGTATGGTATTTACCTGATCATTGTGACCGTGGATACGAACCCGAATAGCAACCAAGTGTGTTGAATCTTGTGTTGTCTTTCCCCTTTGGGTTGTTGACTCAATCATCTGTTTCATATCAAGCTAGGGGTATAATGGATTCCAAAGCACAACGCGTCCATCCCCAGCTCTTTACCAGCTGAGAAGGGCCCTGCCACCACTCCACAAAATATGCCTCATCATAGTGACCAACAAGAGTGGACATCGCTGTGGACCTACGGTTGTTGAAGCCAAGCTTAAAACCTTACTCCCTGGGTGGGGCCTTTAGTTCTGGCGATAAAAATAATGCCACGAGGCAAAGATCCAGAGGAACTAAAGCTAAACCCTAAATCGTGGTTTCGGCCCGAGGAGCTGAACGCGGACTTTTACGATGACTTCAATGGCGTTGCTGACTGGCTTGAGTCACGTGTAACATGCATCTTTGGGAAGACTAGCCTCTTTGACCCCGCACGATGGTTAGGCTGCTGTTGCCATCATCAACAAACCAATGGCGGAAGCACTAGGTGTTGCGTCCAGCGTTATTGCAGTGGTCGATATTTCGGCCAAGGTACTTTCTCTATGTTTCCAATACTCTCGAGAAGTGAAGAACGCCAAAGACGATATCGAAAAGCTCTGTCAAGAAGTTGCTGCCTTCCAGGCCACCACCAAGGAACTCAAGGCTCTCCTCGAAGGGCCACGTGGGAGGGGGCTGAAAGCATCTCAGGAATTAGTATCTACGATAAAAGATGGCTTTTCAACACTAAGGAAGCTCGAACAACGACTTGACCAACACCAACCTTCGACTAGTCGAAAGGTAATGGGTCGATTTGGTTTACGCGCACTCAAATGGCCATTCGAAAGCAAAGACGTCAAGGGAACCATCGAGGATCTTGAGCGCTGCAGAGGGAATATTTCTCTGGCATTGAATATTGATCAGACGTAAGCGATGCAATCTGGGAAACGACGGCTGAGCTGATGCAGATCCGATCTAGCGTAATCCTCCAGAACGTCGAAGAGCGAACGATCCTCAATCAACTACCAGCCGCATACGGTGCCTCTTTTGACTCCCATGCCGAAGAACACAACCCGACATGCTTGCCCAACACCCGTGAGGAGCTGCTCCGAGAGATCGACAGCTGGATCGATAACCCAAAGTCGAAGACGATCTTCTGGCTGAATGGAATGGCAGGAACGGGAAAATCGACCATCTCGCGGACCGTTGCACATTCACGATCGAGGCGAGGTAACCTCGGTGCCAGCTTCTTCTTCAAGAGAGGAGAGATGGACAGAGGTAACCTGAGTAAGTTGATGTCGACTCTAGCCCACCAATTGGCCTTGAGCATTCCAGGAGTTACATTCTTCATTAAGAAGACGCTTGATGCCAACCCAGGTATTGTGGGGAAGTCCGTGAGAGAGCAGTTTGAAAAGCTCATCCTGGAACCGCTATGTAAGGCAGCGGCAACGGTGACAACAGTCCCATCGTCAGTCGTGATGGTGATCGACGCGCTAGACGAGTGCGAGCAAGAGGCTGACATCAGGTTACTGATCAACATCCTCTCGCAAGCTAAAACTGTCCGGCCCCAACTCCAGGTATTCTTGACGAGCAGACCAGAGCTTCCAATTCGACTTGGGTTTAGCGAGGTGCGGGGTTCCTATCAAGACTTGGTTCTACATGAAATCCCAGTGCAGATTGTTGAACACGATATAGTTGTCTTTTTGAACGACGAGTTTAACAAGATCCGACATGACTTCAACATGACTGTGGGCGACGAACGGAAGCTGCCGCCGGACTGGCCAGGTCGCCCGACAGTGCAGAGGCTTGCACAGATGGCAGCACCACTCTTTATTTTCGCAGCGACTGTTTGTCGGTTCATTGGCGACCGTCGACGAAGCCCTCAAACGCGGTTGAACACGGTTTTGGGTCATGGGAACAGAAGTCACGGGTCCCAACTCGACCAAACCTACGGACCGATACTGCGCTCACAGATTACATCACTTCCGAATGAGGAGAGAGAGATCATCCGAGACTTCAAAGTGATCATTGGCAGCATCATCACCCTTGCAAGTCCCCTATCGGCCATCGCACTATCGTGTTTGATTGATGTCCCCCCAGAAGTGGTTGGTGAAAGATTAGATGTACTACATTCGGTCTTGAGCATCCCGTCTGAGCCTACATTGCCTGTGCGGTTGCTGCATCTGTCATTTCGAGACTATCTCATGACGGAGGAAAGCGAGTTCCAGGTAGACGAAAGACATACTCACCAAACCTTGGCGGAACACTGCTTGCGCGTTATGCGTAGCGCTTTGCGGAAGAACATATGCGGCCTGTCTTTCCCAGGCATGCGTCGATCCGCTATAGACATTGGGCAACTGGAGGAGAGCATGTCTTCGCAACTCCAATATGCTTGCATGCACTGGGCATATCATCAAACTGAGGGCGACCGCGAGCTTAGCGATGACAACGAAATTTATCATTTCTTAACGACACATTTCCTGCATTGGCTGGAAGCAATGAGTTTGCTGGGCCGAGTCAAGGAATGCCTTAACGCCCTTAGGTCACTGACAAGATGGTTAGAGGTTTGTATTTACGTCTTGGAGCTTCGATCGAGCTGACAGGTGTTAGAACCGAGATAATTTGAGGCTGTCGACTTTTGTGGCTGATGCCGTACGATTTGTTCAGGCCTATTCTTCCGTCATAGCTGAAGCACCGCTACAGGTTTATTGTTTTCTAGCTTTTGCACCAAGCAAGAGTGTTATAAGAAGGACATTTGGAAATATTATTCCAAAATGGATAAGCAATTTGCCAAAGGTTGAAGAAAACTGGGACGCATGCTTGTTGACTCTAGAGGGCCATAGTCATGAGGTTAACTCGGTGGTATTCTCACACGACTCGAAAAAGGTGGCATCGGCCTCTTGGGATGAGACGATACGGATCTGGGATATAGAGATGGGCGAATGCGAGCAAGTGCTAGAGGGCCATAGCGGCTATGTTAACTCGGTGGTGTTCTCACACGACTCGAAAAAGGTGGCATCGGCCTCTTGGGATGAGACGATACGGATCTGGAACGCAGAGACGGGCGAATGCGAGCAAGTCCTAGAGGGCCATAGCAGCGCAGTTAAGTCGGTGGTATTCTCACATGACTCAAAAAAGGTAGCATCAGCCTCTTGGGATAAGACGATACGGATCTGGGATATAGAGATGGGCGAGTGCGAGCGAGTGCTGGAAGGCCATAGCAGCAGAGTCAACACAGTGGTGTTCTCGCATGACTCAAAAAAGGTAGCATCGGCGTCTGATGACGAGACGATACGGATCTGGGATGCTGAGATAGGCGAATTTGAGGGAGTGCTAGAGGGCCATTGTCATGAGGTTAACTCGGTGGTGTTCTCGCATGACTCGAAAAAGGTGGTATCAGCATCTAATGACCAGACAATACGGATCTGGAACGCAGAGACGGGCGAATGCGAGCAAGTGCTAGAGGGCCATAGCAACTTTGTCTTATCGGCGGTGTTCTCATACGACTCGAAAAAGGTAGCATCGGCATCTTATGACCAGATGATACGGATCTGGAATGCAGAGACGGGCGAATGCGAGCAAGTGCTAGAGGGCCATAGCGACTATATTACCTCAGTAGTATTCTCGCATGACTCGAAAAAGGTAGCATCGGCCTCTTGGGATAAGATAATACGGATCTGGGATGCAGAGATAGGCGAGTGCAAGCGAGTCCTAGAGGGCCATAGCAGCACAGTTAAGTCGGTGATGTTCTCACATAACTCGAAAAAGGTGGCATCAGTATCTAATGACCAGACAATACGGATCTGGGATATAGAGACAGGCGAATGTAAAGGAGTGCTAGAGGGCCATATTGACTATATTACCTCGGTGGTATTCTCATATGACTTGAAAAGGGTGGCATCGGCCTCTTGGGATAAGACGGTACGGATCTGGAATATTGAGATGGGCGAATGTGAGCGAGTGCTAGAGGGCCATAGCGGCTATGTTAACTCGGTGGTGTTCTCACACGACTCGAAAAAGGTGGCATCGGCATCTAATGACCAGACGATACGGATCTGGAACGCAGAGACGGGCGAATGCGAGCAAGTGCTAGAGGGCCATAGCTGGCATATTAAGTCGGTAGTATTCTCACATGACTCAACAAAGTTGGCATCGGCCTCTGAGGATAAGACGATACGGATCTGGGATACAGATACAGGCGAATGTAAAGGAGTACTAGAAGGCCATATCGACTATATCACCTCAGTGGTATTCTCATATGACTTGAAAAGGGTGGCATCGGCCTCTTGGGATAAGACGATACGGATCTGGGATGCAGAGACGGGCAAGTGTGAGCAAGTGCTGGAAGGCCATAGCAGTACAGTCAACTTGGTGGTATTCTCGCATAACCCGAAAAAGGTGGCATCGGCCTCTTGGGATAAGACGATAAGGATCTGGGATGCTGAGACGGGCGAGTGCAAAGAAATCGCTCCATTAGGTGGGGATGCAGCTTTTCTATCATCTGCGCCCGACGGGCGAGGCATCATTAGAGATCGTGCCGTATTTGCTCTGCCAGGCGGCTCACAATCTCACGCAGGCCCTACTATGCTGCGGCAATCTCC
>JACYFE010002741.1:0-16837 GCA_014764975.2 Fusarium sp. DS 682 | reverse complement strand
TAGTGCCTCTTACCGATTTTGAATGGTGACGGAGAGGCAGAGGGTCAAGTATTCGGAAAGCCCTGTTGAAAGGCCCCGAGTTTGACTGATCTTTGCTCACCCCTCGAATCTCTCGTTTTCACTCAAAAGAGCATCCTCCAAGGCTAGTCGCAACCAAGAGCGAACAATGACTACAATCGCTCCTCAACGGCAGGGTCCTCGACCTCATTTCGAGTCCTTCCCAGACGAGGAAACTCCTCTGATTCAATCCATCCAAGACCCTTCAGTCGAACCAAAGAGTCGCTCACCATGGCTCGACGAAACCATTCTACTCGTCAAGGCCTCTGTACCGGTTATCCTGGCTTACATGCTTCAGAATAGTCTGCAAACAGTCTCCATCCTCATGGTTGGCCGTCTCTCGCCCGAATCACTTGCAACCGCTGCGTTTTCATACATGTTCGCCATGGCAACAGCTTGGCTTATTGCCTTGGGCGGAACAACTGCCCTCGATACTCTCGGTTCGAGCAGCTTTACGAGTTCGAAGAATAAACATGACCTGGGAATACTGTTGCAGAGGGGCCTGTTTGTCTTGACGGGCTTTTATGCAGTGGTTGCTATTATTTGGTGCTTCTCTGGATACATCTTTCGTGCTCTTGGGCAGGAAGACTTTATCTGTGTCCAGGGGCCAAAGTTCCTGCAGCTGTTGATTCCTGGGGGCCTTGGATACGTATGGTTTGAAGCGATGAAGAAGTTTCTTCAAGCTCAAGGCATTTATCGTCCTGGAACATATGCCCTCTTTGTCACCTCTCCCCTCAACGCGTTGCTCAACTACATCTTCATCTACCCTCTAGGCTTTGGCCTCTATGGATCCCCCATCGCCACTGGAATCTCATACTGGCTTTCTTTCTTCATCTTGGTTGGCTATGCAGCCTTTGTGAAAGGAGGCGAATGCTGGGGCGGATTTGATGCACGTCGAGCTCTGCAGCACCTTGGACCTTTTGCAAAGCTTGCTTTCCTTGGCGTCATACATGTCGGCACTGAGTGGTGGGCGTTCGAGATTGTCGCACTCGCTGCCGGTCGTCTTGGAACGATCCCTCTTGCTGCCCAGTCTGTTGTTATGACTCTGGATCAGATCATTAATACCATTCCCTTTGGTCTTGGAGTTGCAGCATCTTCCAGGTTGGGTAACCTCTTGGGTCTGGGAGATCCTATTCAGGCGAGACGCTGTGCGCACTCTGCAGCACTCCTGTCTGTATTCTTCGGAACCGTCATCCTTGCGATTCTTATGTCTACAAAGAATGTCATCGGTCGCTTATTCAATGATGATGAGCAAGTCATTTCCCTCGTCGCTCACATTATGCCTTACGTAGCGCTCTTCCAGATCGCAGATGGTCTGAATGGTAGCTGCGGAGGAGCACTTAGAGGAATGGGACGCCAATGGGTTGGGGCTCTCGTCAACTGCATTAGTTACTACGGTGGTGCACTTCCAGCTGGAATCTGGCTTGCTTTTCACGGCTGGGGCTTGTCTGGACTCTGGGTTGGACAATGCGTCGCATTGTTTCTTGTCGGTATCCTAGAGTGGATTATAATTGCTATGTGTAACTGGCGAAAAGAGATTCAAAGGGCTTCAGATAGAATACAAAATGGTGGAATGGAGAGCGTACATTGAGCGCAGTTGATCGGGAGATAGAATTAGAATTTTTGATTGAGGCTATCTTAGCATTATAAAATATCTCCCAACATTACCTCGTTACTTCAATACCGTCGACTTAAGAATGGTCAAGTCAATTACATTTTTAAACTATCACAACACACAATATGCACAATCGTGGTCGCAAATTCCCGTCTTTTTCTCCGCAAGCACAGTGTCGTAGCAAAGTCGTAAGATTTTGGACCGATGTAACTCTTTTTTCGCCGAGATAAGGCGGAAGTCTGGAACCCCCAATTGATAAGGCAAGCTGGGGTAGCAATTAGTCTCACATTATAGCAAAATCATCTGCTCTGATAAGAAGAACGTGGTATCGGCATCCGGATGCCGCATGATAAACATGGTGCTAGCCAAATTAGGGTCGCACACACACAGAGACTATTTAAGCCTATCTCCGTGTTTTATCTTTGCCTCATATGTTCATGCATATATAGATATAGGCGCGGCTCGGTTGAAATGATAGCATATAATGGGAGTCCTGGCCTATGATTGCCTGCATTGGATTTGAGAACACTTTTCAATTATCTTTGAACGGAAATCCGAGAATCGCCGGATATCCTTTTCGGCCATTCTCCTGCACCAAGTCGCGTCATTGGTATCACAGACCTGTAATGGACGTCGAAAAGATCAACGGTGGTGTTCTTGAGAAAGGGGACATTACCGAAGGAGAAACAACCGAACAAGGCTCCGTTATCAACGCATCCGGCCATACAGATCAGCTTACTCGTCAGTATGGTCTTGTTGGGCTCACAGGCATCGCAGTCACAGTCAACAATGCTTGGGTCGTCCTTGGTTCTTCCATCTCCGTATCGATCCTTAGTGGAGGCATTTCAGGAGTCATCTACGGCCTCATAGTGGCAGTGATCTACTACACTTTCATTGGTTTGAGCATCTCAGAGGTAAGCATGGCTTATTTTGAACTTATTTAATCCCATCTGACCTATCCAAGTTTGCTTCATCCTGTCCCAGCTCCGGGGGTGTCTACCATTGGGCCACCATAGCCGCTGGACCCAAATGGGGTCGTGTGACTGGCTTCTACACGGGATGGATTAACTTTTACGGCTGGATGTTCGGTCTGGCATCGCTTGTCCAAGTCGCCGCCAATGCAGGTGTTCAGTGTTATGCCACTCTGACACCTGGCTTTTCCCCTGAAGCATGGCATGTCTACGTCGCATACCTAATCGTCATCTGGCTCAGTGCCTTCATCGTCATATTCTCGAACCGACTTGTTCCCTATACACAAAAGCTTGGCCTGTTCCTTGTTGTTGTAGGTGGTCTTGTGACTATCATCATTGTCGCGGCCATGCCGTCGAAGCACGCTTCCAGCGACTTTGTCTGGAACTCGTTTCATAAGAACAACTTGACTGGTTGGAACGATGGAGTTGCGTTTATGGTTGGGATTCTCAATGGAGCTTTCACAATTGGAACTCTCGACGCTATCACTCATATGGCCGAAGAGACGAAGAACCCTAAGAAGGATCTACCGCGAGCTATCTTCCTTTACATCTCCATCGGTGGTGTCTATGCTTTAGCCTTTGCGATAGTACTGGGATATGCCATCTCCGATCTGTCTGTTCTTCAAGGAAACTCAAACACCTTTCCTTTGGCAGGCATCTACCATCAAGCTACTGGAAGTGCAGCTGCTACTTTTGCTCTACTTTTCATCATTCTCATCTCATCTCTTTGCTGTGTCATCGGAACAGTATTGACTAACTGTCGAACCTACTGGACATTGGCTCGAGACCAAGCTGTGCCGTTTTCGAATTACTTCAGCCGAGTGAGTGCAAAGCTTGGTACACCAGTTGAATCAACTCTTTTTGTGGCAGTCATTGCTTCAGGTATCGGTGCTATCCCACTTGGAAGTCCTGTTGGCTTCAGCAATTTGACTGGGTCGTTCATCATCATCACGACAGTCTCATACGCTATCCCTATTGTATCGAACCTCGTAAGCGGCCGCAAGCGCTTCTCACCCGGACCCTTTCACTTGAAGAAATGG
Organism: Fusarium sp. DS 682; assembly: GCA_014764975.2. Taxonomy (NCBI): domain Eukaryota; kingdom Fungi; phylum Ascomycota; class Sordariomycetes; order Hypocreales; family Nectriaceae; genus Fusarium; species Fusarium sp. DS 682. The sequence goes on along the minus strand of JACYFE010002741.1, from coordinate 13,154 downwards.
GGATACTGGATAAATGGGCTCACCCTACTACTCATTGCGGTTTTTGATGTGTTCTTTTGCTTCCGTAAGTACTCTTACAACCGATTTGACACTTCCACCGATGCTGACTACTCATAGCCTTTGGTATCCCATTCGATGCAACAACTATGAACTACAACTCTGTCATTCTCTGCGGTCTATGCTTCTTGATAACGATCTGGTGGCTTGTATCAGCTTCTAAGCATTATCCTGGTCCTTCATTTCATCAGGCTCATCATAGCGAGGGAGAAAAGAATGTGCAGTCATAGTAGTATTTGTTTAAGTTCTATACAATGATCTTAGATGATACCAAAATTCAAATGGATACTATCTCCTCAGCCAAGTTCGTGAACTATGATCGAACCTATGTCCATCGTCTCTCATCCCAATCGGGTGGACTTTCCTGCCACGCCAAACCACGTGATCCTCCTGAACCCCCTCCTCCAAGAGGTTCCAACCAGTTATCAATTGCCTTTGAAGCCTCCTCCAGATCAAAACACTCCGGCCATCCGTGGTCTCGATATATCTGCCTCACGTACTGAACATCCAAGTCAGTGCCCCATTCGTCGGTTTGGGCATTCACCTCTTCCTCCATAATCCTTCTGTCAGTCTCAGGCACTTTTTCTGCTTCAATAGTGATCCTCCGCCGTCCAGGAATGAGCTTCAAGGACCGATACTGTTCCTTTAGATTCTCGAAGAATGTCTCCACAGGAACAGCGTCTAGCATAAATGCCGCATGAAAATCTTCGATGATCTCACAATCCTTGACCATAAGCCACAATTCACGACTGAAAGTCTCATGGCCTACAGCGAGGCAGACCACGTCACTTGGATCCGCTTCTCCTTCCGATGGCCAGAACTCCGACCCATAATGGTAGTTCTTGTGCTTCTCAAAATCTTCTCTAGTGAAGGTTGTGAGATCCAAGAGCTTGGATTTGAAATGGATGTACTCGACACATGTACTGTCAAAGTAAGGGAGGTGGCGAATGACCTCGATAGCATAGTTAGATTTAAAATGTCCACAAGACTCGGGTGTAAGTTTTGGCCATCCAGTTGGCGGAGGAATTTTGAGGTGAGATTTGTCGTAGTGTAAAGTAGTTAGGAATGTGTAGAAGTCTACAAATAAAGCCCCGAGCTCCTCTGGTGTCAATCGTGGCTCAAGCGGTTGATCAGAGGCATCAGAACCCTCATAAGAACTGTCATCTGATGAAGGAGGGGTTAATGGCGCTCCGCGTTCAGCCATTTCATTTGAGGTTGTCGTTGGTGATAGACGTACAGACATGTGAAGGGATACAACGGTTTATAGGAGAAATTAATTCCAGCTTGGCAAGACTGGTGCCTTCGGGAACTTCCACAATCACTCTAGTCACCCCACAATCGAGGCAAACACTGAAGAGACAGCCAACCGTGATTTCACGATGGCCCCATTCTCCACAGTGTTGGTTCCCCCATGTTCATAAACAAAGGATCATTAAACTTGGTCCCTGCTCTTCCCAATTCTGGCAATTCCAAGAGTCTTAAATTACAAGGTCTATGTCGAACTTTTGCTGGTTCCAGCCTGGTACCCCTTGCATTTAAACCGTTACATAAGAACTTGTCTATTGTCCTGAACATTGTTTGGCGCGCTTCTCCTTCTCATAAGCCAAATCTCTGCATCAATGGGGATTCACATGAAGCAAATCTCAATTGCTTTGACGCTGAATGCAGCGGCTGCGATGGCATCAATTTTTGACACAATCCTACCTACCATTGAACCGAGTATCACCAGCGACCCATGGCAGTGCGCGACTCACACATTTGAGTCGTTCTTTGACGTCCCTAAACCCACTGGAAAGCTTCTTGACGCAATCCTGGATCACGGCGATGCCATCCAAAAAGGCTGCAAGTCTACATTGACTGATGCGATGGGGATGTCAGTCTGCACATTCCCTCCTCAATCGGACTGGTGCGCTTTTACGGAATCTGCGCCCTCGAACTTATTGCCTGCGTACTCTTCATACGGCAGTGTCGCGTCATCTTGGTGGGCTGCGCATAGCGCTGAGGCTGTCAAATACGCCGACTACTGTCCTAAAGCATGGTTTGAGGCGATGACAGCGTTACCCTACGGTGCTGTTTGGTTGAATGACACTATCGCTTTTGCTGGTTGTTACGCAGCTGCACAGACGATTGATGGGACTACGACAGCCTCCGAAACAACTGCAATAGCTGGCATGAAGTCATCACACGTTAGCGCTACTGCAACTGCAACAGGGGAGCAGACTAGTAGCGCCATGAGGATGGAAGCCAATAATTGGAGAGTGGTAGCGGCATTGGCAATTGCGGCCATAATGGTGAATCTAATGCATTGATGAGTACCAGATAAGATACTTATTTCCACGCATACAGGAGACTGTCATGGATTGGTGTCGTTCTATGTTTGCCGAGTCATGGACGTTATGCTTTGGGTCAGCGTCTAAGAACAGGAGTTATCACATGCAGTGGCTTGATAGACTTCAACTATTACTCGACCAGTTTCAATAGATCTTCAATTGGTTCATCTATTTTCGTCCCGCTATAGGAACCACACAACAACAAAGAACGTGTGTCGTCTTGCATAAGACGGAGTCTTTGAGGCTCAGCACCCAGTATCTGTCTAGCCAGGCAGACCCAGCTTTGTTACTTATCTAGAACACATTGCGGTATATTAAGATTGCTAAAATCCTGAGCTAGACCTTTAGTAGTATTATTATTATAATTATAACGTAACCTTGAAGATCACACAACAGAAAATGCTAGATGGTGGCAGTGTCCGTGCTCAATGGGCTAAGAGTGTCTTACTTAAACACCATAAGGAGCTTGAGAAGTCGCCAGGGGAGGCTGATAGTTGCGCCGCAACAGGCGAGAATGAACAAGGACAGAGTGGTGAGATGGTTTGGAAAAGTTCGAAGAGAGCAATACCACAAAATCGCAACTGATGATGGAGCGCAGTACGAGAACTTAGTATCACCGTTTTACCAATGACTGCATAAGCTACTAGGCAGTTAAATAATGACATCAATGCCATATATGTATCTACAAGCCGCCAGACTTCTCTCACTCTAGCGCGGGTGGTGCCTTTCTTCCCTCGGGGAAAGTCTACTCCCAGGTACTCATAACCTCAAGCATCTTACGCTCACCACCAGAACCAGTAATAAGATTAATTCCAAAGGCTCTGCCGTTGAAATTATCGGCATAACCAAGAGAAGCTGAACCCACCACATATCCGGCGGCCGAAGCGATAGCGGTCATTCTACCGTCTCCGTTCCCCATCAACATATCGAGGTTGTTCTCAAGAAACAGTTTGTCAATAGCTTCTTTAGCATGCGTGCGAACGAACTCATGCTTCTTAGGGAAATCAGGGTCAGGCTTTGCTTCGAAAGCGTGGAACTCAAGGTAGGCTTGAGAAGAGTGCTCTGCACAAGTCAGCATCTTTAAAATGAAAGTCGTGCATAGCATTTAGATACAGCGTGGGTGGCAGGATACACAATTAAACCGTCCATTTGTGTTCCAATACTGATGGGAGCAAAGCCAGCCGCAACTCCAATTGCACTTCCAGAGGAAGAGCCGCAGGGAGTCTAGGAAAGTTTAGTAGTAACATTGCGGTAAGATCTAGGGTATCGGGACTTACACTATGACCCAAGTACTTTGCATCGGAAGTACCGCCACCTCGAGCGTACGGAGATTGCGTCTGAGAGCTAATCAGCCGTCAGACTCATGGGTGGGATTTCTGGCATGGCTTACCTGACCAGACACAGAATACCACCCTCCAGTATTCGGTGGAGTTGCTTCAAGCAAGCATAGCTCCTATGCAATGAAATCAAGGTTAACAAAGCATTCTGGTCGCTTCATATCGGAGGAGACTAACCGAAAGGCTGGCCTTGTCTATGATGATAAGATCAGCTTCGATAAGCTGTTGGGATGATCAGCAAGTGGCAATGCTTGGAACTGATACAACTAGCCTTATCGACGACGACAGCATTTCGGTTAGGTCGCGCACCGCGCAAAGCAACTGTGCCGCAGGTAGTACTCATTCCGAGAGAAGGATGAATCGCAAAGTGGTCCTAGGGGAAGGAAAACAAACATGTTAGTCTTGATTGAGCGCTCGGTTTGTTAAGCCTTATTCATCTTCTTGTACATACCTTGACGAGGATGGGGATGCCATGTAGCGGCCCTCGAGGCCCTTTGCTGGCTCGCTCGTCATCGAGGGCTTCAACAACCTTGAAAGCTATTTCGTGCGGAGCGGTGTCAACAACAGCGCGAAGGCCGAGGCCTTTGTAGTTGTGTCGGTCTATCTGGCCCAGGCAAGCCTCGATGATATCACGAGATTTCAAAGAGCCTGTTGCCATGAGCTTTTGAAGATGCTCTGCGGTCGAATTGAGTAAATTGAGCTTGTCTGCCATGATCACAGGGCGGGTGCAGGGTGGTGGTTAGATCGAGGGTGAAGAATGAAGCAGAAGAGGATGAGAAGGTGAATATGCTGGTGTAGCTGCAGTAGAAGGTTTGCGCATAGAAAAAGTCAACAGAGAGAGCCCCAAGAGTTGGGGAGTGGCAAAACCCTGAGATTTAACAGGCGATGGCACGCACAGAGCCTCAAAATTGCCGCCGCATCGCCGTCTAGAGAAAGAGGGGAAGTTTACCACCCGAGACCGATCTTATTATCACTGAATTGCCTTTAATCGCTGGTATTCTCCTTTATCGGAAAGAAAGACGGTATACTGTTGTGACGTTGGCCAATTCCGATATCCCCCCCCAAGGCAACGTACAGATCGCACGGAGGGAAGTGTCAATCCAGGATGTATGACAGCTAGACATGTCACTTTCTGCGGACGGGCTCCAAGTCTTCAAAAACAAGAGCGAATTCCTAAATGCCGAAGACAGTGACGATGCTGATCAATACAGGAATGAGCCAGAACAGCTGCTCGGTACAATTTTCCCAGACGCTGAGGTCGTCAAAACATGGGATTTTCGTGTAAGTTCCTCCGACCAAGATCGCAACGATGAGACATATGCCTTATCTATGTGCACGTCTATAGAAACGTGAGAATAAAGAACCAGTTTCTCATCTAGTCAATCTCAATAATGAACTGCTCATAGACACTCCCGCGGCAACTTCACATGGTTAGTTTATATGCCAACAAGTTCTCTATGCAGTGCTGACTTATAATCACTGAGAAGTTGATGCCACATTCAACAGTGGACCTATCTCACAGAGAGATATTGATAGGGCTCAACCCCAAATCTAACTATTTTACCTTATAGTACTATTAAATTAAATAATACTATTACTTTTTCTACTTATTATATAGCTCCTATATAAATAAGTAATAAGATTATAATAATCTCTAAAATAACTATAATAGCTAGTATAAAGTTATTATAAGTTAGTATTATTACAACTGGAATAAGAAAGTAAGCTAATAGTGCTATACGGATAGAAGCTAATAATTAGAGAGTAATAGCACAATCAGGAACTGGAGCTATAATGGCGGATCTAATGATACAATTAAAACCTAATAGGATATTATATAAAGGATGGATGCTACTATATGTTTGCCGAGTTATAGATAGTCCACGCTCCCGCCTCCGCGTAATAACGGTCATTAGACGGTGGCTTGATAATTTCATGCGGCGGGTTAGATAGATCTTCTATTGGTTCACATAGTATCAGCCATTTTCAACCTGCGACATGGACCACTCACAGAATAGCACGTGTGTCATCTTGCATAAGGCGTACTCTTTGAGGCTCAGCACTCTGCACCCGTCAGATCAGGCAGACTCAGCTTTGTTTTTTCATTTTTTTTCCCCAGCCATTCTTGTTCTCTTCTCTTCCGTAGCTTTCTCATCATCAACATGGCAGAGATTCTTGGCCTGGCCTCTAGTATCATCACGATAGTTGAGGTAGCCGGAAAGCTTGGCACAAACACCATTCGACTGAAGCGATTATGGGACGAGGTACAAGACGTCCCAGCCAGCATTCAAAGATGCATCGAACAACTGGAGATCCTGACCCCCGCTATCGAAGAAATAGATTGCGAGTTCCAGAAGACTCGTAATATGTTACAGAACGATTCTGCTGCTAAGCGAAGCCTGGAGTGTTCTCGGAAAGCAGTAGAGGCACTCGATACCTTGGTGAGGGATATGGAAAAGCAGATTAGCGCGGCCAAAAAGAACAGCAAATTTTTGGCTCAACTTAAAGTCAGAATCAAGAAGGACGTGATTGAAGATCACCAACAACGGCTCACATCGGCACTTCAACTGCTGTCTCTTTCCCAACAGACATATCTGATGTAAGTCATATTCTATATATCCTTTTATGCAAGAATACATTGACATTCCCAGTGCCTTATCTCGTGCGCAACCTGAAATTATCATTTCCGAGATAAAAAATTGGCAGAAATTGGAGTCGCAGAAACAACTTTCCTCAGGTGCTGAAGAAAGTGCTCAGTATCCAAAGGGTGATGAAACTGGAGAGGGACAATCCGCGAACCCCCCAGGTCATCTAAGGCCTTCTGTATCTCGCAAGTCCAATTTGTGGGTTGCAAAAAGGCCAATGCCACAAAGACGGCCCGGCCTGCTGGGGAGCTTCACTTTTCAGTCTTACGAGGTTGTCGAAGATCCTTCTATCCACTACATCCCAGAGAAGGCGCGGTGTTAGTTTTATCCATTGATGTTAACTCGAGATTGGTAAAATACTGATTTGGCTCTAGTCTTTCAGGCAAGACTGCAGGTACCTTGGTTCATGCAGGCGTCCTGGGACTTGTCAGTTCTTCGGGCATCGAGCGGGTGGACTTTCCATCTGAGCACTTGGAACCTTCGCCCCGATAATGCTGAAATATTCAAGGCAATCCGGAATAGACAGGTCGAATATATGACTAGTCTAATAAAAAACAGAGAGGCTTCCATCTATGATAGAACTACCGACGGATACTCACTACTAGAGGTGAGTTGCCGTACCTTTTGATGAATCTGAGCTGACTATCTAGATTGCCCTCTTTAGAGAAGACATTGAATCTATCAGGACTCTTATTTCTCTGGGTATGAGCACTGTTGACATCGATTCAAGTACTATATTGCCTGCAATTGAGATCTGGTCCTGGAGAGAGCCAGAATCAGTTTACCCAATTGAACTCGGTCATATTTGGATGGAAGAAATGGGTGGTATACCAAACGACGACTGCATGGAATGCTTGAGAGATGTTTACTGGAGTGTCCGAAAATTTTACAAGCTCCTACCAAGCCCTGAAGCTGTGCATCAAATGATAGGCTCACTCAATTGGTATGATGTCGATCCAGCTATTCCACTAGAGCTGTTGAGGAGGGGTTTGGTTCTGACTTCAGACTTCACTCTTTGTCAGTGTACATCTGGACCGAGTCAAGGCTTCGGAGCTTATCTGCAGAACTTCATATGGCAGTATTTCCATGCACTGTTAAACAATGATCGGATCTTTCAGGACTGGCGATGTCTAGCCAGGGAGATATTCATCGGGTTCTCACCCTGGGATATCGTTCATCCTCATAGTTCGTACTCGTGGAACCTCACAACCGTTTTGAAAGCGCTATGGCAGCGACAATTTGCGCTATTACCATTTGAGAGGTGGATACAAAAGGCTATAGGACTATGGCTTGAAGATCTCGCAGATGCAAACTTTGATTTACAAGAATACCTGAGGTTGGAAGTAATATACAGTCGGGAAGACAATGGAGACATGACGACTAGGGATTTGAGAACGAAGACACGGCCTGGGATTCGTATACCAGAGTCCGGACCTTCACTGGTGATTATCTCAGTTGGGCAACATTCTGAAGATTGGCACTTTTCATGGGACCCTTGTGTGGAGGAGCTGTCAGGTGAATTTTGGTCAACACTTGACGATGTTGAAACAAAGGTCCCTGGGGCGTGGGTGGATGAGAGAGACGAGGACTTTGAGTGCCACATGGGAGTTCCATTCTGGTGCTGGTTCAAAAGAAATGAGAGATTCCTCAAGGATAAGCATAGGGAGGAAATGGCGATGCTGGACATGACAGAAGAAGAATATAAGCAACATATGCATGCGCAAGGGTTAGAGTGGCCAAAGAAAGAAAATGAGGGATTGCGAATACGAGGAATCACTACCTGCGAAGAGTTCTCGCCATACACAGATCATTATTGGGTTTGACCTTGAGTCTTGGCCTTACATGGCAACCTGTGGTGAGTAAAAGGGTTGACATGTGAGGGTAGAAATACTAGCTATATTGAATCATTTGATATCAGAATGCACGGCGATCCAGCCTGTTTAGAGACCAATATCTGCGTAACCACCATTCAGTACTTCCCAGTTACAGGAAGTGCCCTGCATGTCTTGCCTTTACTCCCACCGCCCCTAGTGAAACGCATCATTGGAAAACGTTAAAAAGCCATTGTCTTTCTAACTATTTTAGGTGTTAGCATGTCTACCTAGGTTTTGACAGGCCAGATAAGTTCGGTGGCACCTGACAGCGCTATTTCTGGTGAGTCAATAGTCGCGACCGCTTTACTACTCCTGGAGTATAAAATCGATAGTTCGTTCATACTACTCCAAGATTAGTTAAGGCAGTATCCAGCATGCAGATTGTAATTTCCCATCTCACTTTTTTTTATCTACTGAAGAATTCGCGAATCGAAAACTTCTTCTCTTTCTTTTTAATATTCCGCATTGCAAGTGACTCAATTGTGTCAGAATGATACCAATTCAAGCCATCGCCTGGTCATGTCTGGCCTTTTCACCCTTGGCTGTCTCCGCTGGAGCCTGTAAGCCAAGGTCAACCGATCTCACGACTACCATTTCTTCCGCTTTGGAGACCGCATCTTCATCCGAAGTCGCAGAGTCAACCGTTACCGGTGTCACAACAACCATCGCATCCACTACTGAAACGACCATTTCTTCCATTCTCGGGACAACAGATGCATCTGCAATCGAGACAACCACCTTCGAAGCCGCAACCACCACTTCCAGCGCGCCATGCCCAAGCTACACGCAAATCATCCCGCCTCCCAGTGGTAAAGTCTGCGGGAAAGAAGTTACTAGAGGAAGTTCTGACTCATCACCTCTCTACCTTGCATCTCCCTTGTCAGTAACGGGTCTTACGGGATGCGCCAAATTCTGCGGAGATAACCCCGAATGTGTTTCATTCTATGCGGAGAATTATTCACCTGCTCCAGGTGCGCCAGTTTACAAGATCTGCTTCTTGTTCAAGGGTTATGAGAAGGATATTCCCTTTGGTCAGGGCCAGGCTGGCCAGCCGACGTATTATGAGCAGGGCTGCTTTGGTTGTGTACGAGATGAGCCTCAGCCTCCTCTTCCCAGTTAAACGGAGAGGAACTGAAATTCTCGCGAGTATTCGAAGGTGACTAGAAGACAAGGGAGTCATAGATAGTTGGTAGTAATTAGATTCGATTTCTTCTTTTACGACTTTACTACGTGCGTCATGAGAAACGCCAGCAAGTCGTCAACTTCTTCCGGTGCTTTGATCCAATGTCCCTCCAGTTCCGCTCCCTGATACTCTCTCCAATCCACTGAAAAGCCAATATTACTAAGAACATCCCGCGCCTCTCTTCCCAGTTCGACATCAACATAAGCATCGTCAGTTCCATGACCAAGAAAAGCAGGCGTTAACAGAGGTCTCTCATGAGACCTAGTTAATGCTAGTTTTAACTGAGCCAACATTCCATCAATAAACACACTTTCATCATAAGTAATTGCTGATTTTTCGCTTGAAAAGTAGTCTTTGATGTTGGAAGCGAGAGGAAGCCAAGTATTTGTGCCGAAAAACGCACCCAGTGTTGGAGGATGAAGACAAAGCAAAGTCCACATTCCCACCGCTGCACCCTGGCTAATTCCGCCAAGAACTACCTTTTTTTCATCTCCACCAAGCCTTTCGGTTTCTTGCGCAACAATTGACCTGATGTAGCTGACTGATTGCTCGATTCCCGGAATCTGGAGATCTTGCCGAGCAGCAGTGTCCGTCAAAGAATGCGCCTCAAACCACGCCGGCATGGATTCTTGAAAAGCCGTACTCCATAGCTCACGAGAAGACGGAAACACCCATCGCCAACTAGGTAATTTTTGAGCGAGGCTGGATTGATCCGATAGTAGAGTCTCTCCAAATAGCTCATTGGCAAATTCTTCACCGTTGCTTCCTCGACCGTGGAGTAGGATTGCTGTGTGTGTATGTGGCTTGACAGGCTCGAATATATAGATGGGACCGAACCCTTCATTGTGATTTTCCGTCATGTTGAGCTTCTCGCTCGTTATGATGATGTTGAGGGGAAAGGTGAGATTTTTAGTGAAGCTTCAGTGGAGATGATCATAACCAATCAGACACTCTGCATCTTGGTTGAAAGTGAGGAACACGTGATGGCAAAGCGGTGCATAATCAATACACATCAGCCCAATTAGTCCTTACTTCAACACTTTTAACCCTCAAAGATAGCTTTGCTTCCCATCGTAACCACTCTACGCAGAACAGCATATTTGATGTCTCTTAATACCCTTGGAGACATCATGTCGGCGTTAAAACGGCTATGCGTTGAGCCAATTGATACTCAAACGGCAAGGAACACCACTGAGAACCCCAAATGATGTCGGAAAGGCATAAATATAGGGTCAATAGACAAGAAAACACATTTACTTTGACTGGTGAATGACTAAATTAGTTATCCGTGATATCCGGTTTGACATTAATATTCTAAGGAGCATAAACTACCAATTCTGCTACAGGTCTTGATTCGGATAACTGTAATCCCACAGAAAACTGCCCTTTCAATCCTACATTTCATAGCTATTTACGTATGCCGTGCAGCATCGCTAGCAAGTATCGAGATAGGTCCACGGTTCCCGAAACGTATCTCAATCCTGACAAATTTATGAGCGGAAATGTTAATACGGATGTCTTGGCATTTAATCTCCCACAGCTCCCCGCAGTGGCGGTTCTCGTTTCCGAAGCGAAGTTTGGCGGGCGCTTATCCGACAATGAGGGGAATGAGCTTTTCCGTCATGCCACCCAATGCTATTCGTAGAGGTGGAGATCTGGATATCCGATCTCTCTTCTATATTATATAGCATGTATTCAATAATTCAACATGAAAGAAATATCTGAATATGCAAACAACATCGAAACCATGACTATCAGACACGACTCCAACGCCATTGAGCCTCACAAGCCGGCTGTCCAGCCGGCCTCACAGGCGAAGCTATCTACACTGGATGAGATGATCAAACGACGTGCTGCGGAGCTTGGAGATACCATTTTGATGGGTGCGCCGGAGACGGGTGTTGATGATTACAAGGAATACAGTGCTGCAGATATCGATAGATATGCTGATGCGGCTGTTGCGAGACTCCAAAGTTTGGGTCTGGCTTCTGTGGTATGTTGAACTATGACAATATGAGGGCGAAACTGACTGGATAGGACCCAACGCTTGAGAAAGCACCAGTTGTTGGCATGCTAGGCCAATCTGGTATTCACGTTGTTATCCAGATCATTGCCCTAAATCGACTAGGATACTCTTCATTTCTCATTTCAACACGCCTCGCAAGCCCAGCTATTACTCAACTTCTTACCTTAGCAGACTGCAGCGTCATTCTCACAACACCAACCTTCCACTCCGTTCTCAAAGAAGTTCAACAAAATCGACAGCTCGAGATTCTTCCTCTTCTGCAAAGAGAGGATATTTTCCACCACGACGCACCCAGATTCGTGAGAGATTACAGCCCCGAAACTGAATCTCGCAAAGTCGCCGTAATTATCCACTCCTCTGGCTCAACTGGTCTCCCCAAGCCTATCTATCTCACCAACAAGAGCTGTATCGGGGCTTTTTCAGTTCATATGAACATGCGAGCGTTTCTCACATCGCCGTTCTTTCACAGCCATGGATTCTACGAGGTGTTCAGATCGATTTACTCCGGAAAACCAATCTACTTCACCAATTATGGTCTGCCTTTGACACGAGAGACAATTATGGCGCAGCTCAAGGCTACAAAGCCAGAAATCTTTCACTGCGTTCCTTATGTTATCAAGTTACTCGCTGAGAGCGAGGAGGGCATTCAAATTCTGGCGGATATGAAACTTGTCCTCTATGCGGGTAGTGGATGCCCTGATGATTTGGGTGATCGATTAGTTGAGAGAGGTGTGAATCTCTGTGGAAATTACGGAGCGTGAGTACATCTATCCTGCTATTATGGGACCAGCTAACATATAGTAGCACCGAAACTGGCAGACTCGCCACCTCAGCTCGTCCCGAAGGTGACAAGGCATGGAATTACATTCGTGTCCTCCCTCCAGCAGAACCCTTCACCGTCTTCGACGAAGTCGCCCCAGGTCTCTTCGAATGTATCGCTTTAGATGGTCTGCCATCCAAAAGCACTACCAACTCAGACAATCCTCCTTGATCCCTCCGCACTCGAGACCGCTTCACGCAACATCCTACAAGACCTAACCTTTGGAAATTTGCCTGTCGTTTAGATGATCGCTTCACTCTCATCAACGGCGAGAAAGTTCTTCCCATCCCCATTGAAGGTCGTATTCGGCAGGAAGAAATTGTTAAGGAAGCGATTGTCTTTGGAGATGGGAGGACATATCCTGGTATTCTGATCGTCAAGGCTGATCGTGTGGCTGACATGTCCGATGACGAGTTTCTCGACGCTATTTGGCCTTCTGTTGAGGACGCCAACTCCCGCGCTGAATCCTTCTCACGAATTCCCAAAGAGTTCGTTATTATCGTACCGGCAGATTCATCGTATCCACGAACAGATAAGGGTACTTTCATCAGGGTACCGACATACCGCCAGTTCGAAAAGGAGATCGACGCTGCGTATAGGAAATACGAAGGCCAAGATGATCAATCAGGTTCCCTAACACTCGAGGGCAAAGAGCTTGAAGATTACCTTCTTCGACAATTAAAGGAGAAGTGCGGTGCGGACCTTAAATCTTCTGAAGCAGATTTCTTTGCTTCAGGTGTTGATAGTCTTCAATGCATCCAGATGTGGAGTCTCATCAAGCGAGAAATCGATCTTGGTGGTAGACAATCTAAACTGGGAAAGAACGTCATATACGAGACTGGTAATGTCAAGTTCCTGGCTAGCCAACTGGCAAGATTGAGG
>JACYFE010002730.1:0-32586 GCA_014764975.2 Fusarium sp. DS 682 | reverse complement strand
TTTTTTGTGTTGGGGTTGTGAGCGTGGTTGGTGGTGGTGGGGGTGGGGGGGGGGGGGGGGGGGGGGGGGGGGGGGGGGGGGGGGGCTTAGAAGTTATTGCACATTGCACAAGTATCACGGAGGATTTTACTACGTTGTGCCTGACGATCAGGTTTATTTGGGAATGTTTCAGTCTGTTACACTCCACGCGGCCCTGAGAATACGTTGCATTGATGAAGGACGTAGGACTGATTACAACAATGACAGTCGTTGTGTCATTTTCGAGATCTTTAGATATCTAGCTGTCAATATGTAGCTGCATGCATTCGAGAGGCGTCGCAAAACTTAAGCAAAAAGGCTGCACCGTCCATGCTAACAAGGCCTAACACTTGACAGAATTAGTAACACTACTCATTAATCACCTCACAATTGAAGAATAGCTTGATCATGAAAAAAATGCCCGGATATCGGGATATGTTTGACAGTCCAGGGTAGGTTCACAAGATTCGACGTCAACGTTGTATGTGATTGACCTCACACTTGCACCCGCTCTCCCGACAATTTGACCTAAGCCACCCGTACCACAAGAAACACACGAATTTCTCTAAATGATCTGATACCTATCAGCCTATCCCAGTAGAGATGAATCTAGCAGCCACGTGAAATATGTCCCATAGTAAGCAGCGGCATTTCTGACACGCTACGGGCTCGGCCTTATGCTGTTAACCCCATGTTTTCTAACCCCAGCCTATTTTTCTGCACCCCGCACTGTACTTGTCGTTGTACCTGACTGATATGTGTCAACAGGGTGACAATGAAACTTGAGAGCGGTCTAAATATAAAATTTCGGCGGAGTCTCCCATTTTTATGATCTGATGGGTATAGCACAGATCTTGTTATTGCATTTGACAGGACGCAAAGGAACCATAGGAAAGAAGAGCGTACAGGAGGGATACGTTCTGTCGTACCAGCCACAAGTGAATACGCCAAGCAAACGCAAACAGCGTCGCATGACCTGAGGGAACTCGCTGTTGGTGATGTGATGGCTGAGTACTGTACGCAGTAGCCAATCGCCAGAGTCAAATCCTTCAGACTGTATTTTCGGCTTCCGAGTGGTTGAAGCCGTTTCGTGGGAAAGGGTTTGGGGTATTGATCAGACCATATTTGAAGCTTATAATCAGCCACTTAACAAAGAGAAACTCGCTTGTCGTATCCCAGAGTTCTCCATCCTTTGTTCAATTTGTCATGAACTTGATCCTCTCTGCCCACAAGGGTTCATCCGTCAAGTATCAGTACCGGGACTAAAACCCCGGGGTGATTTGTCTGGGGGAGACTGGGGACTGTGTGACTTCGCACGTAGCACAAAAGTACTGATCCTGCAATCAAAATGGCTTGTAGTGTGGATTTGGAATGCAGAGAGACTTGTCTTTACAGTTTAAGGAGAAAATGAGACGCGGTGCTAGGCCGGGGTAAGCGCTGCATGGCGGCGGCGCTGCTGAGGTAGTGAGGGTGAGGGTTGAGTGGCCAGGGTGTCAGAAAACTTAGGACCTAAGATTAGGGGGAAGAAATAACTTACTAAAGAGCCCATTAAGTTTATCCTAAACTTACCTAAATATTTTTGTCACTTAGGGTCGAGGTCTTGAGTTTTTTTGCTATCCCCTACGTGTGGGATACAGTGTTCTGACTGTGCTCTTGGCCTGTATGTTGAAGTGTAATGTAATGTTCGTCCGATGATCCATCCTGTGAGGAACTTTGTGGTGGAGTTGGTGATGACTCGTAGAGACCATCAACAACACCTAGTTGTATGAAGAAAGAATTCATGTGCTTTAAGGCATAAGATAACCAGCATGAGACGCCTAGATTCCAGATTCGAATTTTCGGAACGCAGGTTCATACATTGTTCTCACAGCGGAATTTTCCCGAGATTCTATTCTTCAACCCTTGAACTGCATGCATGAATGCAGCTAACACAGCAAGACGGTCTCATCCTCGGGGTCCAAGAATGACAAGAAGTCCTGTGTTTCCGCGACCCTTCCGTTCATTGCAACAATTGCTAACAATACTCCAGACTCAAGTCTGTTGAATGACAAGTCTCATCGTAGTAATCTCAATCTCATAGATGGCTCAGTAACACTGACAGCCACAATTTATACGAATTTCCTGATCTTGCTGCATTTCTCATCCGCGTACGACATGAAACTATGGCTTGGTCACTATGAGCTGAAAAAAAAAGTAGAAAGCTCCCCTGTTTCTCTCTCAGGTCTTGCTCGGACAGGGACAGGGACCGTGTCAATGTGACTCAGTTTCAGATTCGGGGCAACTCAGCACAGCTCGAGGGCAGTGCTCGGATTGCTAGAACGAGAGACGCGTGCTTGCCTGATGCTGTGTGAGGTGAAATAATGTCCTGAACCGTGAATGTTTGTGTAATGCTACTACAGGAGCCTTGTTGAAGTGTGTTAATTGTTTGATGTTGAGTTTTGATTTGGGGCATGGATAATCGCACTGTCGACTCGCTTAGCTCAGCCAGTCTACGCTCGTTCCAGCGTAGAGAACCCACTGGGATGGCTTGACGAGGTTCCAGTGGCTGCAGGTCAGGGGAGCCAATTCTGAGGCTTGACTACAAGAGGAATAGTTGGTGTCTGGAGGGTGATCATTTCTGCTTTTGTCTCTTTGTCTGGAGATGGGAGTCTCGCCATTCACGTCTGCCCCTCTCTGTGGTCTTCCATTCAGCTCTGAGAAGAGACTGAAAGAGAAGAAACTTGTAGTATCAAGCCCTGATCTCACTATAATATATCCTCTCTCTTTTCACCTACTGTCGTTCTTCTCATTCTGTTATGTACCACGTGCTCTCTGGTCTCCTATTAAAGACTAGCGAAGCATTGACTTGACTATTACAGTACCAACAGGTATTCCGTACCCAGTGCGAGCACTAGCACTACAACGGCCAGTAGGTGACAGGCTAGAAGACTAGAGGACCGCCCAGTGGCCATCTATAGGCTCTCCAGTCCCATCCAAATATTACCCACACGGAATCGCCCAATGTCCCCCCGTTGATCTTCTCAACCCTTCAACCTCCACCAAAATCTCGCCGACCCGGAGCCTTTCGCTCTTGATACTTCTGACCCTGGATTGACGACTTCAACACCCGACACCATGGCCATTGCCATGGGCTGGCAGAAACCCGACAATGTCGCGGGCTCGTCGGCGCCGGCCATCATGGTCGGTCTCTTCGTTGCCTCTGGCGGGTTGCTGTTCGGCTACGATACTGGGTAAGACAGACTATCATTTCTTTTGACTTTGGATGTGTTTGGGTATGGGATGGATGAACCACGACATACGACGATTGGACACGACACACAGGCATCGATATTCGTACAGAGGGAGATACTGGGACTCGACGATATTCACAATCGATTTTTGACGATGCGACGACTGCGGACTCGTGTGATGTCCATAACTACGCTATCACCACAATTATCGCAAAAGAACGCAAATCAATACTGTCGAATAAACTGCATGGAGGACCTACATCAAGGGCGATATACGGATCACAGCGACTTGTCTCGAAGAACCATCAACGATGACCCACCGACTCGATTAATGACCACCCCTCGACTTGTCCATACCAGCCCATTTCATCGCGTCACCTCATTTTTCACAACGAGAAACTAACCATATCTTTTCACAGAGCCATCAACGGCATCCTTGCCATGACAGAGTTCAAGGAGCAGTTCGGGAAACACACAAATTGCCACGATGAAAAGGGCGCCCTTGATATTTGTACAAAAGACTCATCCATCATTGTCGCCATTCTCAGCGCTGGCACTGCCCTCGGTGCTTTACTAGCTGCACCTTCTGGCGATTCTATAGGTCGTCGCAAGACCCTTCTTGTGGCCGTTGGCATCTTCTGCCTCGGCGCCATCTTCCAAGTTTGCGCTAGTAACATAGATTTGTTATTGGTTGGGAGGTACGTTGACCTCATACTGAACAGGAATACCGGTCGTTAATATGTCCCTAGATTCTTTGCTGGCGTTGGCGTCGGCCTCATCTCTGTCCTCGTTCCATTATATCAGTCTGAAATGGCACCCAAATGGATTAGAGGTACCCTGGTTTGCGCATATCAACTCTCAATCACATTTGGCCTCCTCTCCGCTTCTATAGTCAACATCCTCGCCTCTAAACTCAGCAACTCATCCGCATACCGTATACCCTTGGGCCTTCAGATTGTGCCAGCTATTATCCTCACCGGCGGTCTATTATTACTACCGGAAACACCCCGATTCCTCGTCAAGAAAGGCCGTCATGAAGACGCCGGTCTCTCACTGAGTCGACTTCGACGATTAGACATTACACACCCAGCACTCGTTGACGAATTGCAAGAAATGATAGCAAACCACCAATACGAATTAACATTAGGTACCGACAGTTACAAAGACATCTTCATTGGTTCGCCGCACCTTGGTCGACGGACATTTACTGGTTGCGGACTCCAAATGCTTCAACAGCTCACCGGTATCAACTTCATAATGTACTACAGCACAACGTTCTTTGATGGTGCCGGCGTCGAAAGTCCATACACTAAATCACTTATTATCAACATCATCAATGTCGTGTCGACAATACCAGGCCTATTAGTTATCGAGCGTTGGGGTCGACGAAAGCTTTTGATGATCGGTGCTCTAGGAATGGCCGGCTGCCAACTTCTTATGGCGTCCTTCGACACTGCGACAGGACAGAGTTTTGAAAAGGCGTCACAGACCATCCTCATCACTTTTTGTGCCATCAATATCTTCTTCTTCGCTGCATCCTGGGGTCCTGTGGTGTGGGTCGTAACATCAGAGATTTATCCCCTCAAAGTCCGAGCCAAGGCCATGTCGGTTTCAACAGCATCAAACTGGATCCTCAACTTTGGTATCGCCTACAGCGCGCCGTTCTTAGTTGGCACAGGACCAGGTAACGCTTCCTTTGGACCAAAGATTTTCTTTATCTGGGGCGCCTTTTGCATTTTGGCGGTTTTCTTTGTGTGGTGTAATGTGTATGAGACAAGCAAGATCAGCCTGGAACAGATCGATGAGATGTACGAACGAGTGAATCATGCATGGAACAGCAAGTCATTCGAACCGAGCTGGAGTTTCCAACAGATGCTCACCGATGGTTGGTCACCGAGCGCTCAACCACCTGCTGGCCACGAACTACAAACGACGACTACTGCATCAAGCGCAGACACAACTTTGGGTGACGGTGATGCATCCTCAATCACGGTTAATCACAACAATAACAACACTTCATCGCCTAATAACAACAATGACCAAAACAAAGGCCCACCAGCCATGGCCATGGCCAATGTCGACTTTAGCTATTAGGCTCCCTGTCGCCGGATTGTTTGTCTATATTGCGTGTCTTTTGCCTGGACGTCACATAAGGAATCAGCGATGGAGTTCATGACGAGGTGGAGTTTGTGGGGTTTACGCGTTATTGTCATGGTCATTGATTGATTGATTGTCATTGTCATTTTATACGGTTTCTGTTTCTTTGTTTGTTGCCCACATGGATTCACACCAAATCAAATCACCCACAGTTTGGGGTCATGGAGGGACTGTCGGTACCAGGGACTTGGATGTGTTGGATACCAAACTTGGCTCTTGGACTTCTTTTTTTCATGAATTACCTACCATCTTTTTCAAGGAGTCTATGTGTTTTTACGTCGTCGATGAATGGATGGATGCCCGGATACCCTGTGGGCAACGGCTAATTGTCGAGAGGAGCGAAGGTGACGGACGGCGCATGGCCACGGATGGATTTCTTGGGTTACAGAAAGGACAGCGCATTCGATAATCGATCTGATTACCTGTCGGCTACCAATACCAGCATATTTTTGATCACTTACTACCATATATTTCGCACCAACCTCTTGTGAGGTATTGAACTTTATCGCTTGACAATGAACACGATGGACTTGAACTGTCACCAGCGACCATGTTCCATGTCACTGGAAGTCTTTGGCCTTGTTCTTCAATCATGCACTGAAACATGTTGACCTCAACTATGGTCACTGTTACCGGTAGGTGAACAGTCAAAGGGTGCTTTGAACAATGCCTGCTTTGCCTCTGCCTCTGCCATAAAAGCTTCCTATACCCTAACCTCAAACTCCTCTGTTTACTTACTTTCCCACAAACTTTCTAGCCCTCAGCGTGCCGCGCAAATCTTTCCTTGATACCTTGCAATCTTATATCTTCTACTATCCACTACTTAGAGACAGACTAATCAGCGACTGAACATCTATATACTTCTCAGGTTCAGGCAGGTGACAGCCATAGTGTATCTATTCAGCTTTCGCCTCTGGGACCGTTGCCCAAAATGTCTAATATTTCCGACGCCTTTGACCGTGTCCACCCGGACCTTGTCGATTTGATGATTCGCCTCGACCTTCTCCCCGCTGAGCAAGACGGCTTCTCGGAGTCAAACCTCGCCAGAATCATTTTCCTGGCTATAGAACTCGCAGACCCGGACGAGCAGGCTCTCCTGGTTTCTAGAATTATAACAGACGAAGAGATGGCACTTCAACGACTGCTCAGCCCTGAAGTTCGGAATACCAACCATCGCGTGGTGCTGGATCGTGCCGAGAGACGCGCGGCTTTTAGAGAAGAAGCAAACGACCCTGCGCCTGCGCGAGGAAATGGTGAAGATTGCCTTATTTGCGGCGAGAACGCTCACGTTAGGGCGCCTTGTGGCTGCAACTACTGCTTGTCTTGCTACCGCGAAGCTATCCGACTTGGTCTTCGTTCTCAAGAGGAGTTTCCGCCTAAATGCTGCGAGCCTTTCGATGTCGCAGCTATTGAACTTGCACGCTCATCTGCCTTGGTGCATATTTTCCGCCAGATGCAAGAGGAAGCCGATGCGCCGATGCATGATAGACTCTACTGCCACGACGGTAACTGCGCAGCCTTCATTCCACCCGATCGCAACGGTCATTGTCTTTTCTGCAATACTCATACATGTCGTGACTGCGGTGCGCGAGGCCATCCAGGCCGACCCTGTCAAGAAGGCGACGCTGAAGAAGATGTCTGGGCTACGATGGACGACAACCGAACAGTTAACTGCCCTGGCTGCGGAAGAATGATCCAGCTTTCAGAGGCATGCAACCACATGACATGTGCCTGCGGTCGAGAGTTCTGCTTTATCTGCGGTAGAGATTGGACTACATGTGATTGTCCCCTCTACGGTGGCTTTCACCTTATGGTACCTATTCGAGATCGTCCTGGTGAAAAGCCGCCTCAGTTTCGTCGTCGACCACGCCGTACGGAGGCTGCGGCTGCGGATAATGTTGATGGGCCTTTGAGGATCCCGCAGTTGCGTCCTCAGCCTGGAGAAGAGGACCGTGTTCCCATTGACATTGGAGGGCCACAGAGGGTTATTCGACCTTTGATACTGCCACGTCCTCAGGAACGACGGGAGGAGAGAAGGGAGGAACGCCATCATGGAGGACATCATGGAGGACATCATCATGGACATGGAAACCACCATGGTCACAGACACCGACATCACCATCGACATGGAGAGCGACATGATGATGGTCATAGACATTATGATCCAATTGACGAGGAACTACGTATCCGAGAACATCAAGTAGAAAGACAATTTCGCGAAGAGGAGCGTGAGAACAATTATTTTGCGGCAGGTCTTCCACGTCCCCTCCCTCGCCATCCAAGGGTGCCTGGAAATGTACTTCGTGGAGTTGGTGGTATGCCGATGGCTAACCAATTCGTCAATGCACAGGCTCGATATGGCGCTCCTCATCTCCAAGAATTTCTTGCTCTGCAAGAAGAACGTGCGCGACAAGGACGTCGGCCCAGGGATGGACGTGCGGACTTCTTTGACTACGGGTATGCGTTTGACGATGTCGCGGGGGGTATGGGTCGCATGCGATTCGATGATCAACGCCCACCTGCTGAAGAAAACCGTCGTTTCCCTCGGACTTATGCTCACGCTGAGAGTCCTGGGCGTGAGTTGACAGCTAACGACCGAATTCGAGAAGCTAACCGTGGAGCTCAAGAGATCGAAAGACTACCTGCGAGGCATGAGCCTGGACCTGCGGATAGACCCGTGAACAATAACCAGAGGTTTCTTGAGATGAATCGTGCAGCGGCTCGTCTGGCGGATATCCTTCCTCCACGTCCCGAACCGCGCGTCGGAGATATACGCCCTCAGGGTGGTGTTGGTATCGTGGCCAGAGGCGGTTATAATTATGAGCCTGATGCTGACGATAATGAAGAATATGGCGACAATTTCCCGTACGTTCACGGCCACCGTCATCACCTCGGACATTGAACCAGGTACGTTATTGACGTTGATTGAAGTCGCTGTGCTTAGTATTGTAGAGCCGTCTGCTTAACTCCTAACTTGACCTCTGCAGAACTCCACGCCGGTATTTGACAAGCCGAGAACTGGCATTGTATTCGCGACAAAGACATACGAGATAATATATTAGACACTTATAGGCCGGTGACGATTGACGACCCACGAACTTAGTGCTGGCTATGATGGGTTTGCTTAAGAGCTGGGTGTTTGGCGTTTTTAGGTAGAGAGAGAAAGAAAACGACTTATTCCGTTATACACGGAGGAATTTACACTGTTGTTTTCGAAGAATGATTTTGATGTAATCGTATTTATGAGGCGATGATTCTTGCTCATGACTGTAGAATCTGTCCTTCACGAATCGCAGGGACAACACAAAGGGCTTGTGCAATGAAGACATCTCAAGACACGATCTGATCATTTTCTACAATCTCATCTAGCTACTGAAATCCCTAAGAAGCATTGCTGAGACTCTTCTTAATCTCTGCCACAACCGCAGCCGTAACCTCCTTCGTCGTAGCATTACCACCAAGATCTTGTGTGAGAACACCCGAAGCAGTAACATTCTCAACGCACTCCATCAACTTGGTGGACGCTTCCTCCTCACCCAACCATGTAAGCATCTCAGCCGCTGTCCAGAAGGTTGCGACTGGGTTGGCGACACCCTTGCCAGTGATGTCGAAAGCAGAACCGTGAATAGGCTCAAACATAGATGGGTTCTCACGGCTAGGGTCAAGGTTGCTTGTGGGTGCGATGCCGATTGAACCAGCGAGGGCAGCAGCCAAGTCAGAGAGGATATCAGCATGCTAGAGGTTGTTAGTATAAGATGTCCAAGGAGTAGGTAGGTGACTTACCAAGTTACTAGCAACAATAGTATCGATACTCTCCGGCTTAAGAACCATCTTGGTAGTCATAGCATCAACCAACATCTTCTCAACAGTAACATCTGGAAAGTCCTTGGCAACCTCCGCCGCAACCTCATCCCACAGCACCATACCATTCCTCTGCGCATTGCTCTTGGTAACAACAGTAAGATGCTTCCTCGGTCTCTTCTGCGCAATCTCAAACGAGAACCGAATAAGTCTGCTAACAGCGTGACGAGTAAAGATGGCAACTTCTGTGGCGACTTCCCAAGGATGACCGCGGTGTGAACGACCGCCTTGGCCGGCGTATTCGCCTTCGCTGTTCTCGCGGATGATTACCCAGTCGAGATCACCTGGTTTGCAGTTACGTAGGGGAGATTGTGTGCCGCGCATAATGCGTGTTGGACGAACGTTGGCGTATTGTTGGAAGGGTTGGCAGATTGCAAGACGGAGACCCCAGAGTGAGATATGATCAGGGACATCTACTACTATAAGTATAAAAATCATTAGACTATCTAAGAGACTTACCAGGAGCCCCAACGGCACCAAAGAGGATTGCATCGTGCTTCTTCAGCTGCTCAAGACCACCGTCAGGAATGTACTTTCCAGTCTTTTTATAAGTATCAGAACTCCAATCATAGTGAGTAAAGTCAAGATCAAAAGTCTGAAGTGTATCGGCTAGAGCATTCAAGGCCTCGATACCAGCGGAAATGACCTCAGGACCGATACCATCAGCTGGGATGGAGGCGATGCTGTAGGATTTCTTGGCGGTGACTGCGGAGGGCGACATGACTATTCTACGAGTTTGTAAAGACTTGTGATGAGAATTGAAGATGTGAATGAGTTGTATAAGATAATATTATATACTTATATATAACAAGTTGTCTGATAGTGGACTTGATAGTCTTGGCTATGGTGGAGGTGAGCGGACATAGAAATGTCCGCCGCATCATCACATCACCCGGTCCAGTTAAGGAAGTGAGCGGTGCTTCAAGTCCGTCGTGATTTTCGCTTTTCCGTGAATAGTGGCTTATGATGCGGGGAACGATTGTCCATCAAGAAAATCAGTATTCATAGTATTTGAGGCAATTATTCTTTACTCTAGTGCCATCTTCACCCTCAATTTTTGTGCTTTCTCATTCCTAGACTTTTGATCTATTACTGGGTTTATGAAGCACCAGAGTCCTACAGCATATCAACCATGATCAATCCAAAAGCCATTAATACTGTCCTAAACATATTTGTTCCTAAAATTAAAGCTCATCAGGAAAAGACTTCAAAACCCTTCGTCCTAGGCCTTTCTGGTCTTCAAGGCAGTGGCAAATCAACATGGGCTGCAGCGCTCTCTCAAGCTCTGACCAACCAACATAACCTCAAAACTCGCATGCTCTCATTAGATGATCTGTATCATGATTATCCAGAGCTTGTAGCTCTTCGAGAGGCCAATCCAAATAATGGTCTACTCCAAACTCGTGGCCAGCCTGGAACTCATGATGAGGGCCTAGCAAAGAACTTCTTTGATCAAGTCCTTGGACGAGTGGAAAGTGACAAGAAAGTTGTCAAGTGGCCGGCCTTTGACAAAAGCCTTCATGGTGGTCAAGGTGGCAGAGTTCCAGTTGCAGAATGGGAAGAAGTTCCGCTGGATCAGGGCCTTGATGTTCTCATCTTTGAGGGCTGGGCACTCGGCTTCAAGCCTTTAACCCCAGAAGAAGTCAAGAGAAAGTGGGAACAAGCCAAAGCTTCAGAGGCACAGCAGTCTGAAGAATGGGCTCTTACCAACACACTGGCAAACCATGATCTAAGCCATCTTCTCCTCATCAACGAGAACTTGAGAAGATACTGTGAGACATTCTCAGGACCACAGCACTTTGACGGGTTTCTACATCTGAGTACAGATAAACTCGTCCAGGTTTACGAGTGGCGTTTAGGTCAAGAGAGGGCGTTGAGGCAGCACAAGCCTGGTATGACAGATGAGCAGGTGATCAAGTTTGTGAAGGGGTATATGCCAGCTTATGAGCTATTTCTCGAACGTCTTCAGAATGAGAACTTCTTCAAAGGCGAGGGGGATTGTGGGAAGAAGCATATACAGGTTATCTTGAATAAGAACCGAGAAGTGGTTGAAGTGAAGGAGGTGTGAGATATGTATATTAGATATTAGTGATGCTATCGTAAATAATTCCAGGTTGGATCAACAGACGCGTCAAATTCTGCGTTTACAAGGAAGGGATTGTCGATTGCGCTGAATGAACTTGCGAATAGTTGATCGTACCACATCATGGACTCATGTCCTTCAAGTGGTAGAGAGTCCATGTTCAGACCAGCGGCTCCTTCCGGGTTTAGTGAGATATTTGAGGTAGAGAGAAAGTCATTAGAGTATGCGGCTTGGGAAGTTTGTGGTTGTGAGAAAGCCATGTCCTGGGATATGACACCGGTGGAGTGATACATGCGTGGCCGTTTGTGTTGCTGAGTTCTGCAAGACTGGGTGGAGGATAGCCCTTGAAATATTTGGGCGTTGGAAGAAGCATTTTGAGGAATAGACGTTGGGCTATCTCTTGTTTCAGGATCCTGATTTTGAGTATTTTGTGGTCTCGGAGGTCTTGTAGGTGTAATATTTTCACCGCTCCGTAGCTGATATCCAACACTAGGCGAGAAACTCCGTGTGGTGATAGTAGCGTCCACAGGAGACTCAATCATCGGAGGCCGCTCTTGAGACAGCTCTTGAACCGTAGAAGTTAGTTCATCGATGGCCCCGAGACAATATTCTGGCCATGACGTGTCTCGTGCAGCCAGATGACCCAGTATATCTTTTGCTGCTGCAACATGCCTAAGAGCAGTCAGAAACTTTGCTCTATATAGAGGGGAGGGTTTATACCTTAGTGCACTACCCAGATGGACCTGTTTTTCGAATGCAGCGTGTATGAGAACGAATGCACTGATCCAGATAGACCATGTGAAAGAGGGCCAAAGTAAGGGTGTTTGTGACTTTACGCCGGTTGAGTCGACTTGCAACTGATATCGGTTGCGATGTTTCTTTAATATTATTAGAATGGACTTTGCGGCAGAGATGCATGCTTGGAAGGCGGATGAGTATGACGAGGATGGATGCTCCGATGCAAGGCCAGGTCTGTTCAAGCATATTGCCGATTCATGCTTCAACACCAAAAGCATGACCTTGTGATATTCGGATATTGCTGGAGCTGTTGAATTCAAATCGGCTAGATCATCCTCTTCTACTGCGTCTTGTATCTCATTGAACCACTTCGCCAACTCAGCTTGAACAAACGCAGCTCGATCAGCAGTATCCTGTCGTTGTAGCATAGACTTGTTCCTCAACTCAAGGATGAGTCCTCGTATACGTGCATGCTTAGCCACAAACGTAAGAAGCTGTAGTCGCTCGGAATTTTCTTCTCTGGTTGTTATTGTATGGCGCTCTTCGCCGGGATAGCAGACATCGAGGTCGTCATCTTGAATATCAAGAGGGAGTCCGAGAGACTGACAGAGAAGTCTCTCTAAGATATAGATACACCAGAAGACTCGTCTTCGAACTGAAACTTCCTTGTCTGTGAAGAAGGGGTATCGAGCGGGACAGCGATGAAGACCCATATGAAACGCTGTCCTGACAATGAGTCCACCCAATCTTGACGCAGCGTTCAGACAGAGCATCGAAGTAAGAAACAACTGAATAGCCAAAGCCGCCTGCGTTGATCGGATCGACGCAGGTTGGCTCAAAGCAAATTGCGAACTCGCCAATGCATCGTCCACGCTGTTGAACAGAAATATTTTCGGAATCGGCTTTTGAAATGCCCTAGCCTGTCGACTATCTGCCAAAGAAATAGAGAGAACAGACTTGAGCATAACTCTATCAATAGAGTTGAGCGATGAGATTCCAGTCTTGGAAACCTCCTCGAATAATCCAAGAACTTCAGGCCCATGAAGGAATGGAAGAACAGGATGCCATGCTTCGAAATAGCTCTTCGACCACTCCACAAAATCCTCAAAAATCGGGCTTTCCTCTGACTCATCACAGACTTCGCTGTCCTTCCACAGGAATTGTTCTCGATTTCTTCTTATAGAGGCATCCTGACGAAGTTGATCATCTTCACCGGGAATAAGCGTATTTATAGTTGACGACCCAAATTCTGTAGTTCTTGATGCAGATCGCTTGGCAAGTCGTAGATGAACAGCACGAATATAGTGAATTCCACTACCACTTCCCACAAAACGAGCGGCATCGTGTTCACCTGTATCACGCATCAATCCATATTCGCGTCCAGGTTGTGAAGTCGAGTGTTTTCGCTTTTGGCCTTGGGGTTCTGCATGCCCTAAAGTTGAGTGAGATGCTGTTTCGATGTTGTCGTATGGTGAATGATGAGAAGACATGATGGCTGTTACATTCTCAATATGAGGCTGGGAATTTTGGGAATGCCAAGATTGGAGGGAGTAAGCTGAGGTCGAAGCTGAAGCTGCAAAAGTGTTAGTGCCGCGCCGGACAAAGAAAAGACCGAGGCGGGGTTGGACAAGTCATTGCCTTGTGGAGCGATCTTTGGCTCTGGGTAACGATTGATACAGATGCTTTACAAGGATAAGTCCTTGTAGATATTTTTTTCGTATGGCAAATAATGAGTCGACGGTTGAGCAAGAGGCTGAGAGGCAGTTGAACCCTATAGCTTGCAGCCATTGTCGGCAGCGGAAACGCAAGGTGAGACCATCCCCGGCTACAGAAACAAAGAGATAGACTAAGTCTGTTAGTGTGACCGAAAATTGTCAGTCTGTTTCCATATCTGTTAAGTGATGGTAGTTTTAATGGTATTTATTTAGGCCGCATTGTCTGCAATGCACCAACGATCCTACTAACTGCCACTACCCGGAGCAGAACAAGAGGTACAAATGCCAATCTCATTCGTGCCAGTATCCTTACTAACCAACTATAAGAGGTCTCCCAATTGGGTTCATCACAAGATTAGAAGCCCGTCTTGTAGAGACGGAAGAGGCTCTCTTTCGGCTCATCCAGTCTATTGATGACCCCAACAACAATCACATCTCACTCAAGCCCTCATCACAACGGAAGGATGACCGTATAAGAGAGTGGGATAGCCTCCCGTTAAAGACAAAGGATGGTGTAAGAGCTTGGTATAGAAATAGGTCTGACCAAACAGCCTCCTCAGCTCAGCATGACACTTCAATGGAAGTCGATCAGCGCGAGCAATCCACTAATGCTACGCCGTGTGAGCCAGAGGCCGTTGAGTTTCCTGACGAACTCGAAGATGCACCAGGAGATGGAGTAAACTTATTGGATGCGGACGATGATAATATGCCAGCAAATAACATTCGAACGCAGGAGGATGCTGGTAGGAGTAAGGCCAAGGCGATGGAACAGAAACATCCCAACATGTACTTTTAGAAAATGGAATATCTATACACCTTCTAATATTTCTATGCTAATAATAGATGCCTTATTTAACCAAGTCTCTCCAATCTGGGTAAATGTATTGAGTCGAATCGTGTCTTAAGATAAAGGGATGTATCAGATCATAGAAAAGCCGGTACCCTTCTCCATTCAAGTGCAAGCCGTCAACAAACAAATGGTTGAAGTTTCTTTCAGGTGAGCCCAATGATGCTTTTGTAATGACATCCCACAAGTCGACAAGGACGATATCCGGGTTCTCTTCAGCAATTTTCCGAACGGCCTCGGCATACAAAGAGGTGTGAGCTACTGTGCGTGGTTCGTTGCCGAGGCTATTCAGTTTCTCTTCATCAACAGGAGGTGGTGTCACAAGGTATATCTTTGGGTTATGAGCTCTGATATTCTTGTGGTTGATGATGTTTGTCAGGTTGTCTTTGTACTGGTCTACAGGGACGTTTCTCGTCGCGTGGAGATGAGGCACAATGGCATCGTTAGCACCTAGCAGGATCACCTAGGATGATTAACTTCGTCAATCTTTGAGTCGGGTTTGTTTGACGTACAAGATACTCCAGTTTCGGGGAAGAACTGGTGGGTTCAGTGAATATGCTGGGCAAATACTGCAGGGCATATTTGGTGTTCCACCCTGCAAATCCTCGATTAACAACATCAAGTCGTCGGATTAACCCTTAAAAAATGGTCAGCGATTGAAGAAAGAATATTTGAAGTTTAACATACGCGATTGAAGCGCAGCTTGGAAAGAAAAACCATCCTGGACATCAATTGAGTTCTGGAGTAAGGAATCCCCGAAGAGAACTAGTTGTGGGTAGGTCGCCTGTCATAAGTTAGCCCTCCGTCGCTTAGAGATTCTCAGAGACTTACCGCCATGATATGAGAAACACGCTTAGGTGGTTTCGAGGTAAAAACTAAGCGAGAGTGTTTTAAATAAAGATATATGTGTGACTCATTCCTGAGGTGGATCAATCGTGCCATCATCAAGCTTTTGTCGCCATCTACGGATAGACCCACATAGCTACCTAACTGTCTTCATATACGAGATACTCTTTGGAGTGTAGCGCGTAGGCGGAAATGACTCCTTGGACTTTGTGTGGTGATCTTGTTTAAGCTCCGGCGGGCATCCGGCCTCTTGGTCGAGGCTTATACAAGGCAGCGGGTAACTCTTACCAAGTATTAGGCCCCTTATACAAGATCACGGCCACTTTGGCCTCTATATTGGCATCTGCCTCCAAGAGAAGTGTAACTACGAGGACACTGCCATCACGGCATGAAAGATGAATCAGTTGGCGTTGCTTATTATCCCTTCGATTTCTACCCCCTGGCTTTCTAATAACAGCCTGATAAAGCTCAGCAGACCTCAACCAGTAGAAATGTGTAAATGTGTCCGACCATTACCATCCGGAGTATTGACATCTTTATTGTTGGACGATGTGAGGATTCAGTAAAGCTTATTCATGTTTCTCTCATTCTCTACCATATTCAGAAGCAATACGTGGAGAGGTGTTCGACCTTGGACCTCGGAGTTGCGCTGCTCAATTCAGATTCTATCGATTCTGTGTCTGCGCCGCCTCCCTTGGAATAACTTCAAGTCAGCTGGAAAGACTGAGATAAGCCAGTAAGCTCAGGCTTGCAAAGGCTCTAATGGGCGTAATAGGAAACACCTCTCTTGTTGTAACGCTTGAAGATCAACAGAGTAGAACTACTTATAGCTAAAGAATAGAGATTACGCGAGGCTTAGTAGAGGAATCCTTTTCCAGTTGTACTAGCAGATATGGTAATGGCGATGGACTTCTAGAGCACATGTTGCTCAACATAGCCTGGAAACAAATGACTGAAGTTTATCCTTCATAGAAATTGGATGACGGGGGCCACTAGAGATCACGTCAGATTCAAGATCATTCCTCCTCAATGATATCTTTATCTTTATTCTAGACTCCTCACGCATGCGGAGTATTTACTTAGTGAAAACTGTATATATGAGCTCACTTGGCTTCTATAGCCCTATTGTTATGCAAAGGTTGATAGAGCGTTATGCGGACTTGATCGAATGTCCGTTGACAATTGGGATCAGATATGAGCCGTGGCCGCGCGTCGAAGGATCAAGCCAGCTCACAAACTTAGTATTATTTATCTAATTGAATCCAAATAAATATTCTATTTTGAAGAAGGAATATGTAAGAAAGTAGTGACCTCATGTTTGTTGTTTTGTTATTCAAAAGGCTTTCAACGGAATACCTATGCAGCATTGACGATATCACCAATCCTTGAAAGCTAAACTGAATGATTCAACATCTCAAGTTAGGCTATTATGAGGCCTCTTGAACCATCCAGTTATAGAAGTGCCTGGTTAGAGCGTCACTATTAGACAATGGCTTACGTTAGTAAAATGGCGTACACTAACAGCCAACTCAAGCTTCTGCATCAATGCAAGCGTAGTTATTCAAAACAACTACCTTGCACAGTATGCATCTCAATTAAGTACCCCACAATGACAGAGCCGGATTACAATAGATGTAGAGGATTGCAAATAGCCGACGGTCTATATCCATGGATCTTTTGATGCCCGATTACGTGTGACTTCAGCTCGGCAGTCTTACAGGAACAGCTTTGATATCACATTTACCCCGACTGGACTAAGACGTACAATGAGATCAAGCTTATCCATGCTGCAAGAAATCGGGGGCCGAAATACACAGTACGGCAATACCCGCCGCTGAGCTGTAAAGCATCCTTCAATCCAGCTGATGCATCACCCTTTGCACTCCAATGACCTTCGTCCCCAGATCAGCCATGGCGTCGTGCGCGTGGTTTTGACTGACCGCTCATTGACACTACAAGGCTTAGTATGTGACACCAAGACTCTGTAGTAAGCTGATGATTGAAAAAATTTCCGTTGCACATGTATGACCGACAGCCCGATGGAAGCTCGGCGTAAGCTTCCCTTACAAGGCAATGAGCTCCGTTGAGCTGCTGCGCTATTATTTTGTTATGGCCCCCGAGGACAATTGGAATCGGCAGTGAGCTGAACCGGGTGAGCATTCTTTAGCTTGATGACAATAAGCTTGAGGAATTAGTCTACTAAGGCTTGTCGCTTCACACATCGTGAATGCCGAAGACCCGAACAATACTCCCAAAAAACAAGTAAATTCCAAGCTACACCATACTAGAGGCATTTCTCCAATCAATCAGCATCTTCATCATCCACAAAATCATGGGAATGTTGTCAATAGCTTCAACAGCTTGAACACAACATTTCACTAACAGAAGCTAAATGCCACTAACAGCACCACAGGGCTGTGAAGACCAGCCCAGACCATGCAGACGGCGCAGCTACGGTTAACTGCGGAAATCTTACTTTACCTAATTAGTTCCGAGTCCTTAAGCTTAAAATAGGGCTAATTGATCTTGGGGCTGGGGGCTGAGCCCGATCTGACGGCTTACTTCGATGAGGGCTGTGAGATGTCTCAGCCTCCTCCGCTGAGAGTCGGAGACGAATGCGCTGAGTTAGAGGCTGACTTACTGCATCGAGACAGCTTCAATGGAGATGCAATTTTGTATAAGAAAGCTCTGATATCTCGTCAAAATGGATTTCTTTTTCTCATCATCATCACAAAACATCAAATCAACAACAACTTTTCCTTTTTTCTCTCTATTTCCTTATTTCCTTTGTCAGGTCTTATTTCCTTACAAACCTTCGCTTCTTCTCAGTCGTCTGCCACAGTTTCTTCATCGTTTTTCCAAACAAAACAACTGTTTAATTTTCGACAATCTCATACAATATGCATTCTACAATCTTTGCTCTTGTTGCCGTTGCTGGCTATGTCTCTGCTGGACCTACCGCCCGCTCTCAGACTGAGTGCCAGGGTGTTGGCCAGTTTTACACTTGTGCGAACAATGGTTTCCGCGGATACTGCTCCGTTGATCCTTGTGCGATAAAGTGGTGCACTGATTTTGTTGAGGGCACTTGCGATCCTGTCTTTATCACCAAGCCTGTTGGTGGTACCGAGACTGAGAAAGAGGAGGAAGAGCATTGGGAGCCTGAGACTACCCCTTCTTCTCTTCCCGATGGCCAGTGTGCTCCTGGCACTGGCTTCTTCCAGGTCTGCTCCAACGGTTTCAAGGGTTGCTGCAAGTCTGATGCCTGTGCTGGCAAGGACGGCGTTTGCCCCGATGACAAGAAGGTCAAGCGCACTGATGACCCTACTGTTTGCGCTCCCGGTACTGGCTTCTTCCAGTCTTGTTCCAACGGCTTCAGAGGCTGCTGCAAGTCTGATGCTTGTACCGGTACTGCTGGTGTCTGCCCTGACAACAAGCCCACCGCCCCCAAGCCTGAGACCTGGGAGCACAAGGAGGACGAGACTAAGGAGACTGCTCCTACTTCTCTCCCTGACGGACAGTGTGCTCCTGGTACCGGTTTCTTCCAAGTTTGCGCTAATGGCTTCCGCGGCTGCTGCAAATCTGATGCCTGCACTGGCAACGCTGGTGTCTGCCCCGATAACACCAAGCGATCTGATGACCCTACCGTCTGCCCCCCTGGAACCGGCTTTTTCCAATCTTGCTCTAACGGTTTCCGTGGTTGCTGCAAGTCTGATGCCTGCTCTCAGACCCAGCCCATCTGCCCTGACACCATCGCTAAGCGCTCTGACGATCCCACTGTTTGCGCTCCTGGTACCGGTTTCTTCCAGTCTTGCTCTAACGGCTTCCGAGGATGCTGCAAGTCCGACGCCTGCTCCGGCTCAGCTCCCATCTGCCCCGACGCCGTCGCCAAGCGCTCCGATGACCCCACCGTCTGCCCTCCCGGAACCGGCTTTTTCCAATCCTGCTCCAACGGTTTCCGCGGCTGCTGCAAGGGCGACGCCTGCGGTAACACCTGGTGCCCCGACTACAAGACCGGTACCTACGAGCCCGCTCAGACCTTCAAGGTCAAGGCTCGCGCTGATGGTACTTGCCGCCCTGGCACCGGTTTCTTCCAGGTCTGCGCCAATGGCTTCAAGGGATGCTGCAAGAAGGACGCTTGCTCCCAGAAGAAGCCCGTCTGCCCCAAGTAAGAGGCATTTTTCACTTCTCAGTAATGGTTTTACATTAGCATAGCGTTGCATAGAACATTACTAGCGTGCATAGATAGATATAGGTTTTGTCGATTTTGTTTGGAATTGTCCTTTATGAGTTATTATGGCATTTGGTTGAGCTACCCTTTTTGATATTTACTTATTTAGAGCATTGATTTTGTCGGGCACGATAAAAATCTAACTAATACACTCCTTTAAAAATTTCAACTTCTTTCTTAATTTGACTGTGACAGCTTGACAAAAAGAAGAGTTTGCTCATTCCGATTGGAAAATGTCTTCCGCGCAAGAGACAAAGGTTCAGTAGCCTTGCTGCTAAAACAATAGTCTATGATCATCTTGGGTAACCGTTTGCCTTGAGCTGATGGTAGGTTTCCTCCCAGAATCTTTGACGATAGAACAATACCAGCGTGACATGCTCCAAACGCCAATCAAAGCCATCAAAAACAAGATGAAAGCACTGCAAAGAAAGCGCGTGACGTCCCAGGAGCAAACAAACGAAAAAAGTTCGTTTACAAGTAGAGCAATCGCCGCAAACAGGAGTAGCGTTTGGTGCAGTAAAGCTCCTGTAACAGCTGAATGAAGTCGGCCAACGCTGTTTATCCATCCACGAAAAATCAAAGGCAGAACAAATAAAATAAGAGAAATGAGTACTAAGATAGAACGTATGATATAGCTATCCGTTCCCCAAAGGCGCTGAGCATATGTGAGCCATAGCATTCCTTCCAGGTGCAACCAAAGAACGCTTGGGATATAATCTAGGTTTCTTATCAGCAATTATACTGTAGTAATTGGTAAGGCATTTTGGTATAATGTCTAAATTGTGAGCTTGATGTGTTATTTGCAGTTGAGACCTGTGGCTGGAAGTATATATACGCCCACACGAACTCAGAACGCTTGGGATTATAAACTTTTCGATTGTGTCTCGAACCACTCATGCATGAGACCTGCCGGGAATATCGTGAGAGAAACTCTCCAAAGATGGAGCCATAATGTCTGATAGAGGAGATAATGAATGTAAATTTTTAATCATGGGCGAAGGAAAGATGCCAACGAGAGCTTTTAGTTCTGTTGAGATGTGCGGGTTGCCTTGAGAGTTTGGTGACGGTATGCCAAGTTGAAATCTGCTGTCGTGATGGTCTATTGGTTGCTACTATGGGTATGCTTTGCTGATGTATAGTTTTGATGACGAAATAAATCTTGGCACAAGTTTATGTGCATCGGCCACTTTTGAAATTATGACTTATACAACAGCTACCATGTTGTCACCGCATGAAATCTCCTGTAAATCTTGACAAGTAACAGTATATGACTTTTTTATTACACATCACAAACTTACTCTTGTTGAAGAAAACACTCGGATTCCTCGTTCCTGGCTCCCAAGATAACGCGCCGCCTATATCAATTCCATTTGCACACACGCGGGCTTTACTCATGTGACCAACTTGCTGCGAGACAAACGGCTTAGATGTAACGTATCGTCTATCTTACCATGTTTAGTTTGATGAATGGCACATGATGAAAAGAAATCAGTTTGCACTCTTGCTAGAGTCTGAATTACAAACTCCCTCAAGTTGCAGTGTTTGAGCTTTGATAGAAAGCAGAAGAGAGTCATCCTTTGCGGTCATCTGAGGGTTTTCATTTGTAAAGGACAAAAACAGCCATTTAGATAGGCAAATAATTAACGCAATTAGTTGTAAAGACATTGTTTGATTGGTACAAGGCGCAAAGGTTGCTTTGATATCCTAAACTTCAAGCAAATAAGAGAAGAAAGGAGGTTGTAATAACAAATAACTTCCAGGCTACCATCCGCATTAACGTACCTAAACTTGATGTCACATCAAAGATGGCCTTGGTGGGGCATCCTTCTATTCTCCGGAAAAGACAAATGTCTGCTGAAGAAACATTCAGCTGGACTGCATTTGTTTGCTGTTGGTGTTGAAAGTGGCCCAGCTAGGCTGAACAATCCATGGCATTGACTTCAAGCTCACTAGTCATCACGAAAGGGCAATCTAGCAATCAAGTGACTCCCTAAGGCAGACCCCAAACTGATAGAAGATGGAATTATATAAAGAGATCGGGGAGAATGGTAACTTGTCATGGAGCACCTTTCTGAACATCCTGCCATCCAACTACCTACCTTATTATTTGTACGTAGCCCTTTTAACCTCTTCCGAAAACACGACTTATTACAATAACTATTTGAGTCAGCCCCTGAGACCTGGATCTGGGTAGTCACTCTACCCTCAGATCCAGGTTAACGACTTCCCCTTTGAGCTCGTCAGGCCCCCGGCATAGCCTGTTAAAAGAAACATGGGCTGCGAATCATCAAGAAGGAGGGAGCCGAGCCTCTCAGAGACGTTGGCAGGAGAATTAGACAGAAAAAGGGCGCAGCACGTCGACCGGAAGCCCCATGAACACTACTTTTGGCCGTATCCTGTACTCCAAAGAATCTTTACAAAAGAAGCTGTTTTTGAGCAAATGATATTGGCTGGAATGAATCAAAAGGACGCAGGTGACTGCACTAACCTGATTCGGGGTCCTGGATTGACTGGATATCTCCGTGCCTTTGCTATTGTTGTCCACGCGGACCGACCTAGAGACATTGAGGATTTCATCCAGGAGAGGTTAAGCGATGACAAATTTCCTCTTGACGACACGAATAAGCAGAGAGCCCACGAAATCATGAAAAGACTGGGTTATTCAAGCCGAGACAGACACCTTTTTAACGTCAATGCAGCAAGTGTCTCAGTGAAGTATTTCGTGCTTGGCAACAATGACCAGGCTAAACACCACGAGATCGCGGAAACTCAGATGCTCCCATGGGTTCTGTGCAAGGGTGGCCCAAGATACGATCCTGAAGAGAAGTCAGGAGGCTACGGGGATGTGAGAAAGTACAAGATTGACCGTGATTCGCATGACTTCTCTGAACCGCTCAGGAATGTAAGCTATCATTTAATCTCAGTACGTTTATAGAAACCTAACATATATCTCTTTATAGGTCGGCTTGTACAGTGAATTTGTAGCGGTCAAGACTATGAAGCAGTCATATAGTGAAATGCGTCATCCCATCAAGGAGTTTAAGATGCTCACACGATTCAGTGGTCGGGATCACCGAAACATCATCACGTTGTTGGCAACATACATCCAAGATGATCGTTATCACTTTGTCTTCCCTGCAGCGGAGTGCGATCTTCAGATGTACTGGAAGTTTCATCAAGGACCCCTTGTCAATCCAGCTACTACCGACGCAAAATACCTGCGCTGGCTGTCTGGACAGATTCGGGACCTTTTTGCGGCAATGGCTAAAATCCATGAGGGTAAAAAGGTGGATGGTGACACGGAAATGATGTTTGGTAGACACGGAGACCTGAAACCGGAGAACATTCTCTGGTTCAAATCACGGGATAAAGAATATGGTCTTTTCGTCATCACCGATCTTGGTATTGCAGATGCTCACCGAGATCAAAGCAAATCCAACGTCTCGGGGAGCAAATTGCCCGTGACACCTGGATATCGACCACCCGAGTGCAATATGCTCGATGGCAAAATCTCTAGAGCTTTTGACGTCTGGACCTTGGGATGCGTACTGCTTGAAATGTCTTGTTGGCTTCTCGGTGGGAATGAGAACATAGACAACTTCAAAAAGCACCGTACTTCCCGTTTTATCTTGGGAAACAGATCAAACATATTTTTTGACATCATACGCCCGAACACAAGAGAGGGTTATACATTCCAAGTAAAGCAATCGGTCATGCAGGTAAGCATTGGAACTATATTTAACCCAAAGCTCTACTAACCGTATTTTAGTGGGTTGACTCGCTGCACAACATGACGAACTGCAGTGCCTACGTCCATGATCTATTGGATCTGATTATCGGGGATATGCTGGTAGTTGACAAGAACAAGAGGGAAAGCACGGCTAATCTCTTGACCAAGGTTCAGGTGATGCATGGTAAGGTCAATCAAGATATCGATTACATCAAAGCACCCAAGGCGAAACCAAAGGCCGTGGAGTCCAAGTCGATGACTGATGTGCATCTCAGTCAGACCCTTACGGATCTACTTGAGGGCCAAAAGAGGAATTGAGAGTAGTCAGAGAAGAAGTAGGGTTAGTATTAGGTAAACTAAACTATGAGAGATGCCGGTTTAGTTTGCATCGGTCAGTGATCGCGGGAGATGTAGCTATCTCGCTGGGTGAGGACAGTACTGCTATTGAACCCATTGGAGCATTCTAGATTGAAGCTTGGAACCCTTTCGTATCGCAAATATGAATATTATTGAAATTGAGTCCCTCAATCTGCCCAGTCATGATTCCGCGTAGTGAGCTATGTTCACTTCCTCTTTGAGCCTTTTCAGTTCATTCTAAAAAACGAATTAGCGGGATATTGATACGGGTATGATGATAAGATACCTCTTTCAATCCCCGCGGGAGTGTAACCACGAATTGGCCACGTTGCCACTGGCTGCGTTAAAGATAGTTCTTTGCACTTGGGGCAGTAACTCACGTCCACTTCTGCGTCTCCATCAGGGAAGACACCCCCAAAGAAGGCCTCTAGAGGCTCCCGATCCAGGTACCGTGCTTGGATGAGCACAGTCTTCGGAGCGTGCATGCTTTTCTGAGCCTTGCTACTGGACATGGTGGCTGTGTAAAGACAAGAATTGAACTGGATGGTCTGGGTGCTACCGGAATCTCCAAAGAATCCTCGTACGGAGGTGGCGAAGCTTGAAAATACTGTCTTTTCATGGACTTGCGGACCATCGCTCTGTATAAGTACTACATTATAAGATCAATAGGGCTATGCCCTCGCCACCGTATCTTCAGCGGTTGAGTTGCACAACATTCTGGCTTCTAGGCCGTGGCATTATGCGAGTGGCTGATGAACTTCAAGTGAGACAGGCGAAGAGGGGTCCTCGTTTAAATCGTCCAGTCGCTTAGATGCTTAGGCGGTACAGCTTGATGCTGTGTTCTCACGCGCAACACCCCGAGAACTGGGAGCCCGATCTCCTCTTTTCTTCGGCTTTTCATAGCCCCTCGAGGCAGAATTCATGTGCTTCGGCATGCTTTAAACCCGGGCCTCCTTCGAGATATCCGTGAAGCTCATCCAAATACTCACCTTGCAGAGCACACAGCATGGAATGGCCCCGAAATAATGCTGGTATAGGCGACAATGGCTTCCAGCGCGTATTCAAATATGCCCCAAGGGAAACCACTCTACTCACCATGTTATCGAGGGACCAAGTAAGCATTGCAATCTGTGCCAAGTGACTTTCGGGTTATCGTTGACGTGGAACCAGTACATAGCAAAGGTTAGGACTATAGAATCTGATGCCCATTGGCATGATTTCTGTGAAGTGAGTATTCCAAGCTTGGGCGCCGTTAGTCATTCATCTAATCACTTCCATAATGAAGAAACTCCCAGATCCAATTAGTGGCGAGTCTGGACTGGCACTTCTGTATGTTTTGCAATCCTAATATCGCTCCTCTAGCTAATGCCCTCAAGTCTAGCCAGACGCGATGGTGAGTCCACCGTGAAAGCGACCGAGAGTTGTTCGCTAGCCTGTATGAGTGAGCGCATACGCGAGAAAATTCTTTCGCGAGATGAGATAAACAGAGCGAATACATTTGCAGCATTGTCAGAGAAATCTCAGACAAGAACAAGAGACAAAGTTAGTCCGAAACCAAGGCAACGTGGAGTCCGTACTCTGCCTTTTTCACGGGAAGCCTTTCGCTGCATCGCGAAGCACTTTTATACACATGGTTCTATATCAAAAGCCATCAGCAGGTCAGATGTTCCCTTGTTCTCTCATCATCAAACTATTATGGAAGAACCTGCTATCAGTAAGTTTCTCGATCGTTGTATCAAATGTGGCAGAAGACTGACAACCAAGTTAGTTTATAATTATCGGACTTCAAATGCGTGGGGAGATGATTTGGCCATGTCGGCAACATTCTTCCCAAGGTCGAACTTAACATTCTCTATCGTCTATGGGGTCTCTTTATCCGTCGAAAGAGACATTCTCTCTTGGCTTAATATGGTTCAAAAAGCTCCACTTCATTCGTTGGTGGTTCCTGCTATGCTAGCTGAAGTTGAAAGATCGCGTCACGACCAATTAGTTAAGGCACAAATGATCAAGCTTGAACTATGGATATTGGAATCCAGGTTTAACCCTGAAGATTTGGAAAAGCCTGTGAAGGTGGACTTCGATAAACAAAATGATGAGAAAAGATCGGCTTGGCTAAACACGACCTATTTGAAGAACGGCTTGATAACGTGGAGTATCCAGTTGGGTAAGATGATCCAACACATACAGGAGCTTGAAGAGACTCTCTTGCTTCAAGCGGACGAATTCCGCCTCAAAGACAAGCACCTTCTCGAAACCAATCAGAACCCTGAGCCAGGACGGATTATGGAGGACTCTGCAGTCGATGGGTGCAGTACCACTGAAATTGAATGGGAATTTATGGATCAGAAGAAGGAGTTATCAAATTACGAAGACTCAAGTGCACTTCGAAAGGAGACTCTACAGAGCAATAAGGACCATGCCGTGGGGCGTCGAGATGACATGAGCGAGTTGACGCAAAAAGCTTCTCAAGAAAAACACCAAGGACGAGAAAACATCGTAAAGAAAGAACGCGATAGAGAGGCTTTTGATCATGATACCCATAGAGAGCAAGCACCACCTACTTCACATGAAAACACAAAGGATTTCACTGGAAGCTGGAGAGGACATGAAACTGATCCCCGAAAACCCAATACAATATTGGGCGGTAGAATCAGGGAACGTCTTCTTGCGATAAAAGAAGAATACGAAGATTGGGTCAGGGAGTGCGACATGCGAGTCGACGGCATGGCCATTGCAGCTCGATGGGTAAGAACAAGACTCATCCTCTGATTCAGACACGACTTCTGACTTGTGGCAGACACAGGGTGAAACCAATGTCGAGATTGCGCTT
The DNA here is from genome assembly GCA_014764975.2 of Fusarium sp. DS 682. Classification (NCBI taxonomy): domain Eukaryota; kingdom Fungi; phylum Ascomycota; class Sordariomycetes; order Hypocreales; family Nectriaceae; genus Fusarium; species Fusarium sp. DS 682. The sequence continues at coordinate 5,946 of JACYFE010002730.1, read as the reverse complement.
TCAACACGGCAAGACTCGAGATATATGAGATCAATTGCAGTGATCACTATGATTTTCCTACCTGGAACATGGCTAGCAGTGAGTTGAAATCGATTACCTGCAGTGATAGAGTTCTCGAATAACTTTGAGATTTAGGGGGTTTTTAGCATGACGTTCTTCCAGTGGAGTTCTGATGATGATGGTCCGAATGTCTCAGGATATGTATGGATATATATTACTATAACTCTAGCTCTAACGGCAGCAACTGTGGGCTGTTGGTATTATCTGACAGTTTATCGCCCTCGAGAATTGGCTAAGATGTTTTATAAGGAGGAATGATGTTGATGTTGGTGGGTTATCAAGTATATTGCAGCCAGTGCATGCTGCTGATGGTCACTTTTTCTTTTATAGACTAATAAACGTTCCTTGACTGTTGTGTTAAGCTGGTTTTCCCCCCGATGCACAGCCACGACATTAGTTCTATTAGCTGATGATAGGTGTCCCTATTCGGGATGATAGAGCGAGCTACTTGCAATGAACTCAATCTAATTTAACTGTGAAATAAGTAGTTTTTGATACACGGGCAGCTAGGTCACCCAAAATTAGTGGTTCGCATCCGTCATCTGGCTGGACAGAAACGCGAAACTATGAGTCAGGCCGATGTCATATTGTTGAACCACGGAGCCAAGGCCGCCGCGACTGTCACTCAACTTAGCAATATCCTGAACCAGACAAGGTTGAATCAATATGTTCCCAGAAAGCGTTGTAACAGGAGGGTTCCAATACCTTGAGAATCCCTCCAGTGCATAGGCCGTAAACTTACCCTGAAGTTCATGTTCATCACTGTGGTCAAGCTAGACTGATAAGATAAGATAAATAGATAAGATAGGCTGCCCAGTAGCTCGGTAGAGTGGAGGGGCACGACTCCCCACTTTAACGGGTAGCTTCTTTCTCCAAAACTTTTCCACCTGCACATCACTTTCCGACTGCAGCGAATGACTCCCTCGTCAATTTCGTCTACAACGAGGCGGCCATCCTGACGCAACCAAGCGCGAGCTTCCAGACAACAAATATCGCTGGTTACCGTCAGGCGCACTGACATTAATTCGCCATGGCCCATCATACCGACAGCCCAGTCAAGCAGCAGCTTGTCGATAAGCTACCCAAGCGCATTAGCAGCATCAAGTTCGGCATTCAGTCCAACCAGGACATCGCGAACCAAGGAGTCGTCGAGATCTCGGATCGCCTACTCTACGACATCGAAAACAACCGCACGCCGTATCGCCACGGTCCCCTTGACTCTCGACTCGGAACATCCAGCAAGCAAGGCAAATGCGCAACTTGCCACGAATCTCTGCAAGATTGCAATGGCCATTTCGGCCACATACGACTACCATTGCCGGCTTTCCACGTCGGCTACTTGCGCTTTATCATCTCCATTCTACAAGAAATTTGCAAGGACTGCGGCCGAGTGCTATTGGAAGAGCCCGAGCGACAACAGTTTCTCAAGGAATTGCGACGACCTCTCGATAACCTGCGCCGAACCCAAATTTGCAAAAAGATCAACACACAATGCCGAAAGGTCAAGATATGTCCTTATTGCTCGTCAGTCAACGGTCAAATCCGCAAGGTCGGCGTACTCAAAATCCTTCACGATAAGTTCGTCACCTACAACAAGTCGACAGCGGCCAAGAAGGTACCGCCCGAGAGCAAGATCAAGTTCGATAGCTCCTTCAGTACCGCCAGACAAGAAAATCCCGACCTAGAAAAGCACCTTCATAAAGCCATGGAAGACCTCAACCCTCTTCGGGTATTAAATCTGTTCAAAACAATCAGCCCTTCTGACTGTGAGCTACTTGGCCTAGACCCAGCCGAAGGTCGCCCTGAAATGTTCATCTGGCAGTTTTTGCCTGCTCCTCCGGTGTGCGTGCGACCGTCTGTGGCGCAAGACAATGCTAGCAATGAGGATGATATCACTACTAAGCTCGCTGATATTGTCTGGGTTAGTGGCATGATCCGCTCAGCACTTCAGAAGGGCTCTTCCATTCAAACTATCATGGAGCAGTGGGAATACCTCCAGACTCAGATCGCTATGTATGTCAACAGCGATGTACCCGGATTGCAGCAACCTGGATTTGGAAAGGCTATTCGAGGCTTTTGTCAGAGACTAAAGGGCAAGCAAGGACGATTCCGTGGTAATCTTTCTGGCAAACGAGTTGACTTTTCCGGCCGTACTGTTATTTCTCCAGATCCTAATTTAGGAGTTGATGAAGTAGCTGTTCCCCAACTTGTCGCTAAAAATCTCACATACCCAGAACGAGTCCAACGCTACAATATTGAGAAGCTACGGCAATGCATTAGGAACGGCCCTAGCGTCTGGCCCGGAGCCCAACAAGTTCAAAAGAACTTAGATGGTGGATACAAGATCTCCCTCAGATTTGGTAACAGGGATCTGGTCGCAAAGAGTCTTCAGATTGGCGATGTAGTCGAACGCCATCTCGAAGATGGCGACATAGTTTTGTTCAATCGCCAACCTTCACTTCACAGACTGAGTATCATGAGCCATCTTGTCAAAGTCCGCCCATGGAAGACATTTCGACTCAATGAGTGTGTCTGTAATCCATACAATGCCGATTTCGATGGTGATGAGATGAACTTGCACGTTCCGCAAACTGAAGAAGCTCGCGCAGAAGCAATTAATCTGATGGGAGTCAAATATAACCTTTCAACGCCGAAGAATGGAGAACCGATTATTGCTGCAACCCAGGATTTCATTACAGCTGCATTCCTGATTAGCAGCAAAGATAGATTTTTCGACCGCAAGTCGTTTACATATATGTGTATGCATATGCTCGACTCTCAAACACCACTCGACCTTCCACCGCCGGCGATCATTAAACCAGTGGCATTATGGACAGGCAAGCAGATCTTCAACGTGCTTATCCGTCCAAACAAGCAGTCACCAGTTCTAGTCAACCTCGATGCCAAATGCAAGACCTTTAAATCACGGCCAGGACAATGCCCTGATATGGATCCTAATGATGGTTGGCTTGTCATCCGGAACTCTGAAGTTATGTGTGGTCTGATGGATAAGTCGACTGTTGGAGCAGGAAAGAAGGACTCCGTCTTCTATGTTATTCTCCGAGATTTTGGCCCGGATCACGCTGTGAGCGCCATGAACCGGCTAGCGAGGCTGTGCGCCAGATATCTTACGAACCGAGGATTTTCTATTGGTGTGGGTGATGTGTTCCCGACCGAAAGCCTCACAATAGAGAAGGAAAACCTTGTGTCCATCGCATACCGACAGTCCGATAAGCTCATTGAGCTTTTCAAGCAGGGCAAACTCGAAAAGGCATCTGGTTGCAATATGGAACAGACGCTAGAAAACTCAATCTCAGGTATACTCAGTAAGGTCCGACAGCAAGCTGGCGAGTATTGCATTGATACACTCAGCCGCAACAATGCGCCGTTGGTCATGGCCAAGTCAGGTTCTAAAGGCTCAGATATCAACGTTGCTCAAATGGTTGCTCTTGTGGGCCAACAAATTATCGGAGGCCAGCGAGTGCCTGATGGCTTTCAAGACCGAAGTTTACCGCACTTTCATAAGAATGCTCGACAACCGCCTTCCAAGGGTTTCGTTAAGAACAGTTTCTATACTGGTCTCTCGCCTACAGAATTCCTGTTCCATGCTATTTCTGGTCGTGAAGGTCTTGTTGACACAGCTGTCAAAACAGCCGAGACTGGATATATGTCGCGACGGCTCATGAAGTCTTTAGAGGACCTTTCTACACAGTACGACGATACCGTTCGCACATCTGGTGGTGGTGTTGTGCAATTCCAATACGGAGCTGATAACCTTGATCCTATTGACATGGAGGGTCCAAATGGTCCAGTCCAGTTTTACCGTACTTGGACTCATGCTGAGAGTCTCACATGGGATAATAACGAACCTTCTCTATCCCCAGATGAGGTCAGGAAATTATGCGATTCCATGCTCAAGGTCGAGAGAGCGAAGTTCCCTCGCCGGGGACTGTTGAACGAAGAGCTTGGGTATGAAGATGGAAGCGATTACGCCATCGACGAACATGAGGGCGCGCGGCGGTTCCTCCGATCGATTGAGGCCCACGTCGAAGAGCTGGCTTCAAAGTTATCTAGGGTGCAGAAACTGGGAGGCGAGGCTGCCACTGGGCCAGGAGTTGGAGACCATGCCGAACGAACGGCAAAGGTTTCAGCTTCAGCCTTGAAGCTGTTCATCAAACTTTGTCTTGGGAAACACAAGAAAGCCCACGTGGAGCCTGGTCATGCCGTAGGAGCCGTCGGAGCCCAGTCCATCGGCGAGCCCGGTACTCAGATGACATTGAAGACCTTCCATTTTGCCGGTGTAGCCGGAATGAGTATTACGCAGGGTGTACCACGAATCAAGGAGATCATCAACGCTTCCAAGGTTATCAGTACACCGGTTATTACCTGCCCTCTACTCAATACCCAGCAGATCGAAGCAGCAAAGGTCGTGAAGGCTCGTATTGAGAAAACAGTTTTGTCAGATGTTTTGCGCTCTGTCGAGGATGAATGGCGTATGACCGAAGGCAACGTGGTTTTGTGGATTGATACGGATGCACTAGCCGATTTACATTTAGGCATTGATGTATTCGATATCAGCGAGGCCATTTGCAGAGAGAAGAAGCTCAAGGTCCTGCCAGAAGACATTACAATCAGCCCTGGGAAGATCACCATCCGCCTAAGACCGGTCACCGTCACGACTGGTAGGAGCAAAGCGTCTGCTAGCAATGGTGACCTTTTGGTCAGAGCTAACTTCCTTCGACGAACGCTGCCTTTGGTGCCTATCTCTGGTTATTCACTTGCTGCACGTGCCCTTATTGAGACCTCGGATGACAACACCCACAAGGTTTTGGTAGAAGGGTACGGTCTTCAGGATTGCATGACAACAGAAGGCGTGGTTGGCACACAAGTCCGAACCAACAGTGTGATGGAGTGCTGCGAGATTCTTGGCATCGAAGCTGCAAGAACAACCATCGTGGACGAAATCAACGAAGTCATGCGTGGCATGGGCATCGACAACCGACATATGCAACTGCTAGCAGATATCATGACATACAAGGGTGAAGTACTCGGCATCACACGATTTGGCCTTTCGAAGATGCGAGATAGTGTGTTGCACCTCGCTTCATTCGAGAAGACGCCAGATCATCTGTTTGATGCCGCTGCAGGCATGAAAGCCGACCAGATTGAGGGTGTTAGTGAAGGTATCATCATGGGCCAGACTATGAGTGTTGGAACTGGTGCTTTCCAGGTTGTGCGACGACTGGGCATCCACCCAAGTGACGTACGACAGAAATCTACCTTGTTCGAGGATGCTTGGAATTCGGAAATGAAAATGAGAGGCGGCAGAAGGGCGATCAAGGTGTAGGTGTAATGAACAATAGGGGAAGAGGAGAAATGTATGGCTTTGGAGAAAAATTGCTTGTCATTTTTTATACCTAGTAGTTGAAAAGGTTCATTAGGGGCTCAGGAGTATCAGTGTGTGGATTAGCCTTCGGTGATGGATTGTTATAGGAAAAATTCGAATCTGAACTTCAATCAAACAAAACTACTGATTTATCTTTTGGTGCTTTACAAGAAATGTTATAGTCCTTCACATCTCTGGTTGATATAGGAAACTATCGACATCAAGCTGTTCAGCCAGATCCAACAACTCTCCCGGGGTCAATCCAGCCATGGCATTAGCCGCAAAAAGATCCCACCCAGTCTCATCCTGTATATGTTCTTGGAGGTCTGGCTGCTCATTCTCTTCTTCAGCCGTGTTGTTCTGTTGACTGACCTCGACGGGCATTTCTGGCGTGGCGATATTGCTTGCCGGTGTCAAAGCAGACAACTTTTGCTCCAATTGCTCTAGTTCAACTTTTCGCAACGGAGCAACAAGACTGCCCTTAGCAATCAAGGTATCGA
>JACYFE010002729.1:0-56947 GCA_014764975.2 Fusarium sp. DS 682 | reverse complement strand
TGGCTTGAGGGGGGGGGGGGGGGGGGGGGGGGGGCGGAGCCGGCGTGGGTACCAAAACAAAGCCGGGGGCCCCCGCCGCCGGACAAAGAAATATTGTTTTTTGCGGCGATGGGGGGGGGTGTGGTCGTGGGGTGAGGTGTAGGAGGGGGGGGGGGAGTGGTGGAGCATGGGGCGGGGGTGGGGCGGGGGGGGGGCGGGGGAGAGGGGGGGGCTAGCGGAATGCGCATTGGTTACACAACAAACTCTGGACTGCGCAGCGTCGTACAACGACATATTTTATATTGGCTGATCAAGTCGGATGAGCTGTACATGGATGCGTAAGCTTTTAGGCTTTCAGAAGTGTGCTTTGCATAAACAAACACCTTAGTGAGGCGCGTACTATCAAGTAATTTCGAGAAGACTAAGAAATGTCTTCTCACAGTCTAATAATGTTCTACTTCGAGCGCGACACAACCCCAGGGTATATAGTAGTAAGCTGTAAGCAGAAACAAACGAAACAAACAGACTTGAAACAAGGATAGAGCAGACAAACATCAAATGTAAGCTAAAGCAAAAACTTTTGAACCCCCCCATGACACCCTTTTGTAGACAGACGCCTCCACATCTTTTAAGGAACATGCTGATTTTTAATATGGCTCATCCCTTCACTTTTCCCGCACCCCGTTCAATATCACAAGTTTTAAGCCCATTTGGAAAAATCAACAGTATCGGTATGCGAATCTTGCGCGTGACATGGACCAATCTCGGTGTCATTGGTTGTTGTAGACGATGATAACATTGATGATCGGTGTGAAGTCTGCTCACTTGTGCTTGTGAAAAAAGTGGCTACGCTTGTGCGACGGAGACTTGTAAAGCTATCACGGACGGTGCTGGCTGGTCGCGAAGACGACGTATCTCCTTGTGGCAGGAGCTGTTGTTGTTGGTGTAGTGGAGTTGCGGCCCCAATAGATGAATTCTGCGAGGCGGAGGGTGTTATTTGCCCGGATTTTGAAGGTGTGTATTTCTCTCGAAGTCTTTTGATGGCACGGAGGCGACTTCTCCATGAGCTGACATGCTCACCGCCTTCACGATTTGCCCAGACGTGAGAGAACACTGAAGCATTGAGGGCCAACAAACGAATCAGACCTGGGAGGGCCTTTAGTGATACAATTTTCATCTCGGAGGCAGGCGAAATCTCAGGAAATCCTGGCTTGCTCAAGACCTGCACACGATAAAAGGGCTGACTGTGTTTTGACGTGTCTCTAGCAGCAATGAACGAGGCCCTTGACGCTGGTGTAATGACGATATGCACAAAATTGAAGTCGCCTGGGAAAGTATCAAACTTGAAGGGCAGACCTGAATCATTAAACACGATGTTAACAAAATCATTGCCAATATGCCGTTTCTTCATTGTACAGCGCGGGTCATGCTCAAGGTTCGTAGGCATCTGTGTCGTTACGTGAAACACGATTTCTGTAACACGGTCCCGCCAGCAAAAAGTATACTGGCCATCTGAGTCAAATTCACGATCGAGTCCATGAGTGTTGAATGTCGCTCCCTTGAGCTTGGTCAATGTGCCAAGATTGTTGAGGAACTCCATGTAATCGCTGCTACCAGACACATTGCCAAGAATTTCGACTTCATCAGTCTGTCCCTCTCCGATATATATGACGCCGACTTTGTGTCCATCAACAGTAGAGCTCCTGTCAAACACTCGGATGGCCCTTTCAACGGCATCATCTTCAGGAAGCGGAATAGGCCGCGCTAGATCATGGCCCTGGGGAATGGACGACATTAGCTGTACCATGATGTGGCTGGGCAAGATAGTATTTGTCGACACTTGTCCTTCTCTGCTGATATCGACATAATTGGCTGTTTGATGCGGAGGTGGTGGATCAAACGTTTCTCGAATCGTGAAGGCCGAGGTACCCGAAGGCTGTCTCTTGACAATTTGAGCCCAGCCAGTGGTCGTGGCCTGATTTACAGTGACGATACTGTAGCCAACTAACCACCTCTTCTTTATGATCTCTCCAAATCGATCTGATGTAAATAGAGGGTCTTGGGATGATTCCTCCACATCAGCGTATGTATACCTTTGCATGAAGTCGATCGAAGTAAGTGCTTGTTCGTTATCAGTGTGGGCGTCTTCGATCTCGTTATATATGTTTCTGACAAGCCATCCAACCAAGCTGGCACGGTCCGGTAGTTTCAAGGCAAGGAACCAGAAGAGTATCACATGGTATGCCAACGCATACACATATTGTGGTAGATCATCCGTTGCGCTTGGGTGTATTGCATCCGAAAGATTGCCAGTTGAGGTAGCTGGGGTCGACGGTTCGCTGGCGTGACTATTCCTATGGGAAGCTTTCTTGTCCCTCACAGATTGTAGATAGCGAATGCAAATTCCAAACACAATCTTGTATTCCTCTTCTCTGAAGTTGACATACACGTGATGTAAACGGCTGAGACAAGCCAGGAACTCGAGGATATGGATAGAGACATGTGGTTGAGTGATGATAGTAGACATCTTGGTCAATAGCTGCACCAGTGATTTACTTGTTGAGAGTGGCAATTCATGACAGCATATAGACAAGGCATGGATGCAGCACTTCGCACTTCGTTCCCAAGTGGCGATACCATGAACAAATGTTTTGACTATTTCATCCTCGTCGCCCTTTTGAAAGTGGTCATGATAACTGAGTATCATGGTCAAGCTGTGGAAAAGGCAAATCGCCACATCAGCTCGCCTTAAACCTGATGCGTTTGGGGGCTCCTGAAAGGAGTTGGTTCGAATTTGCTCACAAATGAGTCTTCGCAGCTCCTGTATTTGGGGGATGGCATCTCTGAAAATGGCATGATTGCTGAGTTGTGATGGGAGGTGAACCAGTGCAAAGCTGTAAACCTCCCAGTCGCAACCGTGTAATAGGCTAAGGACAGCCTCAAGCCAGGTAGCGATATCAAGGGCAGTAGTCTCAATACTGGTTTTAGACTTTTCGGTTTCTCCCTCCAGCTCGTTTTCTTCAGGACCAGAGCTATGAGAAACCAGAACTGGACTAAACACGCCTGTGACGGATTCAGGTAGAGCCTCAGGATCCGGAAGGCTCCAAAGCTGATGATAGCGAGCTGCGCTACCGCTACTTCCCAGCAGGCCACTTCCAGCAGCAACGCTTGCAGACCGAACCGGCATACCCCTTTCATGGCCTTGCCCTTGGCTGAATGAAATGCCGCGAGCAGACCTGGACGATCCACCATGCTCATTTCTCAACAAGCGTATCGACTGCGTAGCCTCTTCAGCCTGCTTCTTTGCGTATGTCTCTGGAGTTCGGCACAAGGAGGCGGCAACAAAATTAGTCTCAAGAGTCTTTGTGATAAAAATGCGGTTAGCCCAATCGGCACGCAGCCTAAACAAGAGCTTCATAGCGGTCAACCGAGCATCGACCTCACAGTGGCTCGATTTCACAATGTTAATCAACGCGTGGTATAGCCTCAAAGATTTCCCGCTGTCATAATCCATAGTCTGCACAAACATCTTCACATACCCTTTGGCAACCACGTTCGACGGTGACTGTCCTTGGGGCAGCTCTTCGGAAGATGTTTGAATGAATGGGTTAGGAGATGTTGATGATGGAATTGGCGACTTGAGCCTATCGCCAATGACAATGCCCCGAAGAGCATCGACAATGTAGTCAAACAGCTCCATATCGCAAGATACTACAACCGAGACCATAAGCGACATGATTCCTTCAAGGACTAACACATCCGTCTCTTCAGAAACATCTTGGAGGATGCTCTTGGCTAGTTGAGGGATAAAGCTCTCTTCGGGATCATCGCCCACCAGATCCACGACTTCGTAAGCGTCCATGATTGTTTCCAAGGCTCGAAGCCTGATCTGTGAGGACCGATCTCTGTTGCCAAAGAATCCTTTGAGAACCAAGGCCAGATTCTCCTCCCATTGTAGATCTGAAGGAGAGCAACATCTGAATTGCTGAAAGTAGTTCAAAACAGACGACGCAGTTTCGTCAGGGAGGAACTGATGGACTTCGGTTAGGAAAGAAACAACTGCTGCTCGAGGGACAAACACATCCGATTTTTGGTCAATAAGTGCATCAAGCCGCTTGATGAGGATTATGAGTTCTCGACTCAGGCCTCCCTCGGGCTTCTCGTCCCTGACAGGACTTCGAAAGCCGTCAGAGTCATGTAGCCCAGGTATTGCTCGCTTGGAACATGTTGCGGCAGCCTCGAGTATTACGGACCAGTCCTCGTCAATTATCAAGCGATGTATATGGTTGTTTCCATCGTCAAATAGGGCATTGATTAGCTGAAGAATGGCCGTCAAAGTCTTAACGGACGTGCTGGTTTTCGCAACGATAGTAAGACCATCCGCCAGCAATGCGAATGGTATCCCTGGATAACCATTCTCCGGACTCTTGGACAGGACCTTTTGCAGTACGGCTAGCGCTCCACGTATCTCTCGATTGACATCCTTCTCCTTGGCACCATCTGCAGGATTATTTCGTAGAATGTCCAACAAAATACGAACGGTCGCCTGTCCGTTGTGGCTTTTGAACAGATTCGAGAGCGTATTCCATGAATCTTTCTCAAGGCTTCCCACCATACAATAGATAGAGCTGAGGACCTGAACGCAGCCCTTGAGCTTTTCTTCTGGTATAGACCCGAAAGTTACAATTGCATCAATGACAGCTATGCTCGATCTAAGATCCTCTTCCACGCTAGTGCTCATGCAAATCGACAATAATTTGTCAATCAATGCCGTTATAGCAGATTCGTCTGCATTGTTGAAGCTGAACTTGATGACGTCGATGAGAAAATTGAATAACTGAGCAAGGTTCTTCTCTTCGCCAGAAGCAACAGCGCGGTGCCGAGAGGTGCCCTTTGAACTCCGGGACGCTTTCCTTCTAGCTGCACGGACCACGTTGTAAGATTCCCATAGCCAATTAGTCAAAAGAGGAAGAAGCTCGTAATCGAAGCCTGTCAAAATTCGGCCCCCCCGGGTGAGGTCAACGAGAGCAGCTAATTGTAGATGAAAATCTTCCGAGTTTGCGGGAGCCGATAGGGTCGTGAAATATTCTTGACGTTCGAGATCAGAAGATGCCTCGTGCTTCACACACTCTGTCAGAAGCTCCCAACCAGCCGTTCGTGCTGCTGCAGGTTTTGCGGGATCGATAAGATCTTTTGCAGCATACCAAATATCCAGAACAGGATTCAGAGGATACTCGGCAATGGCGTATTTCAGCGAATTGGCGGCAGCAATGCGCTCGTTCGGGGAGCCATTCTTGAGAAGCTCAAAGGATTCCATGTGACTAGAGGATAGTCCATGAGGTGGGTTTGTGGAGACGGCTGGGACTGGAGCATGGACGAACTCGGCGGTCGGCTGGGCGTTCGTGGAGGACGGTGATGCTATAGACGGCGACGATTTGGAGAGCTTGGAGCTAGTAAGACCCCTCAGAACATGAGCAAGGCCACCCTGACGGGACGTATCTGGGGATGTCGGACCATCTCCTGGCTGTGGTGACATGTGCTCGTGTGAAATCTCGTTGGGGTCTTGGAGACTAAGTGAGGCTAAACGGCGCAGCATGTTAGCAAAGGTACGGAAACCTGTGCATTGGAAGCTTCGTCATCGGCAAGGCAGAATAGATGATTGATATGGAACAGAAAGCAATATGAGGCGTGGAAGAGTATTGGCGACAAGGTGGAAGGCTCAAAAGCTCGACGGGGCGGCTGGGCAAGACAAAGGAAGTGAATTGTCTTGAGTCGCAAGTACGACAAAAGGAACGGCGTCTCGGATGCAGTGTGCAGATGCAAATACAAGATGGGCAGACGGTGCAAGCGAGTCTCACCGGCGAAACATGTGCTACCTAGGCCTACAATGGGCCTATACGGAGTTGCGTATATACGAGATAAGGCGTGTTCATTAAATGGTCGAGAGATGCCGTGGATGACGTCGAGAATCGAGCGCGAGAATGTGTACCGTTAAGATTGAGTCAGGGAAGAGAAAGAGTAATGATAACGATACGTTGGGATCCAATAACGCGGAGGTGGACGGAGATCCGGTATGGCACCACACGGCGGGGCGCGGGAGGCTGCCAGGCGGGTAGATCAACGGGATGCAAAGGCGAGAAAAAGAGGGCGCAACTCGCAGAAAGACAACACGACCTAGCGCATGAAGTACTCAATCATATACTGAGTCGCTATAAATAGACGTATAAAGCGACACGTTTATATGAGGCTCGAAAGACGAGGTAATATCGAAGAATAATGGAAGCAAGAGGTTGGCAGATGATGCTGGTTAAGTAGGTAAGTTGGTAAAGTTTGCGCTTGAGGAGTACAACCCATCTAACCTTAGTAGTGGAGGTAGACAACTACTACAACCTAGTCTAATTGCCGCAGGATGCAGGGCAGATCGATTTAGCAGGGTACTTCCCGTAACGTACAGTACTGGTAAGTTATGTACCTCCTACGAGCTACGTTGCATGGTAGCTAATGGAAGTGCGGTTTTCCCTTACCTAAGCCAGCATACATGACCCCTGGTGACTTTTGAATGGCTGTTCTCTGGAGGATGCACCCCAGGGATTTTATGTACGCCATGCCACCAAGCTGTAGGCGGTAAGGCACAACAAGCCAATCGCGCCAATCCGGGACTATGAAGGGACCCTGAGGCTGTATAGAAGAGCATCCTGTCTCTTAGTTACAGCGTACCTGCAGTATTGTTTGGCCGTGTTGGTGTAGGTGCCATCGCCAAGTTGGACGATAGGCCATGATGTTGATCTTTTTGGTCGACATCATTCATCTCGTGAGAGGAGGCGATAGCAAATAGTCAACTTCATAAACCACTGGGTACCTAGTATTTACCTGACAAATATACGTGTATATTAATTGTGGTATGCCATCCTTAACAGAACTATAATTCAGACACACATAATTGATTCGCGTGCTCCAATCAATACATGATGATTTGGTTTATTCATGTATTGCACGTGGCTTTGGCGAAACTATACCTGATTATGCGTGCAAGGAGTCGGCAATACATCCTAGCTTCTGGAGCTCCGCTACCTAAGGTCACGTTTGTGAAGAGTAGTGCGAAGGGTAGTCTATGCCCAGGAACCACTGATCTGGATTCTTCTTATAAAAATCGGTCTTATAGAAGCTCCCTGTATACGGCCGAGTGTTGGGTGCGATTGTAGTAAAGTACGGAGTATGTGCCTACGTCAGTTGAATATGGAGTATTAACCTAGAGCCTTTATCTTTTAGTCGACTATGGAGCTCATCCACTGCAGCTTGACTGAACCTTGGGTTAGCTCGTTAGGTAGGTACTGAAAGCTTCCTAGCCACCCACCATTGGAACCAAGCTGCCAATAGCATCCAATCCCGCCAATGGAGACCCAGAAAAAAATTAGAGCGCCTGTGCTTTGATTTGTTTGTAAACCTGAACCTGCAACCTCTCAGCTCCGATTGACAACCTCCCAACTTGTCCTTCCCCATCACCACCGCCTATTTCTTTCTTCTCTTCGTCCCTTACCGTTTCCTCTTAAAAAGCCCCCCTCGTTAATACATTGCTATCATGGCGGCCGACATTGGTCAGATCGCTCAGCTTCTAGATGCAACTCTGGATCCTACAGAGCATCGTAAAGGTACTTGATCCGTTGCCTGTCCCACCCCTTCGTTGCCCCGCGGTTCTGATTGGAAACTAATAAACAATCTTCACAAACAGCCGAGACTGCCCTCAAGCAAGAGGCGATCAAGCCTCAGTACTCTCTCAGCCTTCTCAATATTGTCAACTCCGACACCCTACCGTCAAAGACCCGACTTGCTGCAGCCTTGGCCTTCAAGAATTTTATCCGAACAAACTACGTGGTCCGTCTTGCCATTTAATCGATTGATCGTGCTCGGGATACTAAATCGTGAACTTCGTGTAGGATGAGGAAGGTAACTACAAGCTACCTCAAGATGAGGTTCAAGTCATTAAAGAGCGCCTTATTGGCCTCATGATCTCATCTCCAGCCAACATACAGGCCCAGCTTGGTGACGCTATCAGCGTTATTGCAGATTCTGATTTCTGGCGACGATGGGATACCCTTACGCAGGTGAGCTCACACTACCAATATGTAGTCGTCTATACCCTGTATTGACATTTTTTGTCATAGGAACTCGTCAGCCGGTTTTCCGCTACTGATCCCAAGGTCAATGTCGGTGTTCTCGAGGTTGCACACTCTATTTTTGCCAGATGGCGACCCCTCTTTCGAACAGATGAACTTTACATGGAGATCAACCATGTGATTGAGACGTTTGGACAAGCTTTCGTTCAGCTTCTTGTGGTAAGTTATGGCGAGTGACTACCTCTCTCGACCTCGTGCTCACAGTTTTTGGCACATTAGACAACCGATAAGAAGATCGCCGAGAACAACGACAAAAAGGACGTTTTGCATGGTTGGTTCGAGGCATTAGACCTCCAGATCAAAATTCTGCACGACATGTCATGCCATGATCTACCTCCTATCTTCGAGGAGAACCTCGGTAGCATCTCCGAACTCCTCCACAAGTACCTTACGTACTCCAACCCCCTATTGGACACCGACGACGACACAGAGACGAGCGTAGTTGACACTGTCAAGGCCGATATTTGTGAGATCCTCGAGCTTTTCACTGTCAAATACGACGAAGATTTCTCCAAATACTGCCAGCCTTTCATTGAGAAAGCGTGGAACCTTTTATCTTCAACTGGCCCTGAGACTAAGTACGATATTATCGTCAGCAAGGCTCTGCATTTCCTAACTGCCATTGCTTCCTCCGCCCAGCACTCAGGTGTTTTCAACAGCGAGGATGTTTTGACCCAGATTGTCGAGAAGGTTATTCTACCGAACGTGGCGCTTCGCGAATCAGATATCGAGCTCTTCGAGGACGAGCCTATTGAATTCATCCGCAGGGATCTGGAGGGCTCTGATACAGACTCACGCCGTCGATCTGCTACAGACTTTCTTCGAAAGCTTCAGGAGCGCTTTGAGGCGCCTGTGACAACTGTGGTATCCAAATATATCAGCCACTACTTGTCTCAAGGAAGCAGTGATTGGAAGGCCAAGGATACAGCTATCTACCTCTTCCTGTCCATAGCCGCAAAGGGTGCTGTCACTGCCGCTCAGGGTGTGAAGACTGTCAATCCCCTTGTCAATGTCGTTGAGTTTTTTGAGCAACACATTGCTCAAGATCTTATCAGCACTCAAGGCGTTGAACCTATTTCCAAGGTGGACGCCATCAAGTACCTGTACACTTTCCGAAGTCAGCTGTCCAAGGAACAGTGGAAGGTGGCTCTGGGTCCTTTGATCCAGAATCTGAACTCAGACAACTATGTTGTCTACTCTTATGCTGCCATTGCAGTGGAGCGGGTGCTATTTCTCACAGACGATGCGGGCAATGCCATGTTTCCTCGTGTTGACGTTGAGCCCTTCGCCAAGGATCTCCTCGGCCACCTGTTCAAACTTATCGAAAAGGAATCAAGTCCTGCCAAGCTGCAGGAGAACGAGTTTTTAATGCGCTGTGTTATGAGAATTTTGATTGTCATTAAGGACGGAGCTACTCCTCTGCTAGACAATGTGTTGACTCATCTTATTCTCATCACCAATGTCATGAAGCAGAACCCCAGTAATCCACGCTTCTATTACTATCACTTCGAGGCTATTGGTGCTCTTGTCCGATACTGTGCCCCTAGCAATGCTGTTCTTTTCAATGAGAAGCTGTGGGGACCCTTCCATCAGATTTTGGTTGAAGACGTCACGGGTAAGTCACATTGAGCTCATGTACATGAACCTTACTAACATGGTATCAGAATTCATGCAATATGTCTTCCAGATTCTGGCGCAGCTTCTCGAGTCTAGCCCCACTGAGACCATCTCAGACAACTACAAGGCTCTGTTAGGTCCTCTCCTAAACCCTACACTTTGGGAGACTCGAGGAAACGTCCCTGCATGCACCCGCCTCTTGTCAGCTGTTATTCCTCGAGCGTCTCAAGCTATTCAGGCCGAGCAACAGATTGCGCCTGTGCTTGGAATCTTCCAAAAACTGCTAAGTGGCAAAAAGTCGGAAGTGCTTGCCTTTGACATCCTGGATTCCATTGTGAAGAGCTTTGAGCCGTAAGTCTTCCATCCACCCGTGCTGAGTAGTGATATCTAATAGTTTGCCACAGAACTGTCCTTAATGATTACTTCGGTACAATCCTCAGACTCATCTACACAAAGCTTCAAGGAGCGCCTGCTGAGTCTTTGAAACTCCGGTTTGTTCGCTTCTACCATCTTGTATCTGCTCGTCTTGAGGCTGGTTATGGAGCCGACTACTTCATCCAACAGTCAAACTCAGTGGAAGATGGCGTCTTCACGAAGGTCTACCCTGCCTTTGTCCTTGCTGAAACAGAGAAACTTGCTCGTCCAGTTGATCGAAAGGTTGCTGTTGTCTCTCTCACCAAAACTCTGTGTGACTCGTCAGCGTTTTCTCAGCAATTCGCTAAGGGCTGGGCCAACAGCTGTCGCAAGCTTCTTTCACTATTAGTCAACCCTCCTACTGTAGCTGCTGGCGCTGGTGATGAGGTTGTTGCTGAGGCAGATGTTGATGACATTGGCTTCGGAATGTCCTTCACTGCACTCAACACCTGCAGAGCGTTGGCCAAGGATGATTTCCCTGAAGTTCTGGATGTCACTAAATGGGTGAAGGATTACATGGTCAGCGCCAATCAGCGACATGGCGGCGCTATTGAGCGCTTTATCGGCGAGCGATTAAGCCCAGAGGAGCAGGAGGCCATTGCCAAGTACATCCGATAAAATAGGAGAACTCGGTTCTATCTTTGAGAGTTGTATGCTGGGTGTGGATGATAAAAAGGGGCCAAGTACACCCCTGCGTTGATGTGAGACGATACCGGGTGGGCTTTACCAAAGATACCAGGGCCCCAAAAGGGTTTACAAATACAATTGATGGATTACACGGAAGACAAAAGCATGAGAGCAGAGCGCACATAGCAACGATGGAAAATCGGGAAGAACCAATATGAAGTCAAGACAGTGTCTGAGATCCAGCCTCGAAGAATCCATCGCCAATAATTTTATGTACGAGACAAATGCTATTACGTTAAGCAATATCAAGGTGTATTGTATGGTGCTTCAATCCAAGAATGCCCCAGTCTATGATAAATACAGCAAAAAACAAGGCACTTCAACGCATTATTCGTGAAAGGGCCTGATCATGACACTTGAGCCTCCGGTACGACATGCGTATGGAATTTGATGCCTATGCCCTTCACAATACAACAACACCGATCAATGCTTGTGGAGACAGAAAGTCATCCGTGAACAGAAAACGCCTAGGGCCACATAACCTATGACCCCTTATCTCCATCATAAGAGTCGTGACGAAGCTATCGTTTGGTATCAAAATCGTACAAGCAGCTTGTAACTGCATTGTGGTAAAATATAGAATCAGATATCTCCTCAAAGTCGCCAAAGCTTGGGCCGTAGCCATGGAATCGAGCATCGCGAGATCATCCCAGTATAGGGTTTCGTCGTTTCTCGGTATTGCGGACTCAAAAGAAGGTGCCATCTCTACTGGCGACGCCAACACTGTTGCGCCATCCGCATCTTGCGTTGGCATCGTCCGAGCGTTGGTCTCGGTCTTGATCTCGAGTGGGTATTGCGAATCCTCGGGGATTTAATGTCCCACGTGGTAGGGACGAGGGCTGGAAGTCGATCTCGCTGCTTCCCCGGGAACTCCTCCCACTAGCGTTCGTCTGGACGAACAGTAAGCTGCTGCTCGATAATCTTTTGGTAAATTCGGTAAAACTCAACCTTTTGGTAGCAGTGCTTGAAGTGGACAGACGCTTGTCTCCAGTCCCCATTATTGAGGAATCATCCGCCACCTTGCTCGGGGGTGCTGTCAATTCCAGCCTAGCCATGCCGGCAATGATTTGAGGGGTGCTATTGGTCCTTGTTGTGGGATTCGGCCGCGTCTTGGCATGTGCTGTGTGTGGTCGCATAGGAGGTGACCGCGGTATCATTGGAGTCCTCGATACCGAAGAACGGCTGGATGGGGATAGCGGTGCAGGGTCACGACGATCAGCAATAAACTGCAATGCTCTTTGTGTCGTTGGAGGTATCAAAGCTGGACCTCGTCGATCAGGTACACCTCCAAATGCATCCTCGTCCAAATCATCCGAATCACTATCATCGTCTTGGCTGGAACTGTCAGACGCCTCGAAAGCACTGCGCATTGCCATTTGTTGAGCTCGTTCGGCTTCTGCCCTCTGTTTCATTTTGTCGTCAGCTTCTCGCATCAATGCATCAAACCGAGCTAACGAGCTCAACTTTTCTTCGCCAGGAACCTCTCGCTCCGAGCCAGGAATGCATCGCATCTGAAACGCTCTGTCCAATATGGTCTCACGTGGCCCAGGTGGGGAGCTAGATTCTATCGCCGCGATGGAGGGATGTGGCGGCTGAGAGCCAATACTGCTGCGACCGCGGATCGGCGAGCTCATTGTAGATGACCTTCCTTGTGCAGAGGTCCACCCCTCGATGAATTCCCCTTGATAATCTCCTGTGGTGTTGACAGGAGAGGGTAAATCAGTTGGAAGGACCGTAGTGTAGTGCTGCCCAGGAATCGGAAAATTCATTTGCTGAATTGGATAATTGTTGCTCGAAGGGGAAGAGACATCGCTGCGCTTTGATCGTAGACTGGGGGATTCGGAACTGAATGTGAGGGGCCGCTCTCTGGTGGTTGTTGTCGTTGATTGTGTGGTGGTAGAGCTTTTATGTTGAAGACTTCGCGGATCAGAACGGCCAGATTTGTTTCCACTAGTTGGCCGGGAGAAATAATCGGAGGTATCGCGAGACATCGACGCAAAAGGATTGGAGAACTGGGGTGACATTGGACTCTCTGGACTCATCGGAGATTTTCTGGCAAGTATGTTACGTGCCCACTCATGTAAACTCAGATGATGATCGTCTGGAGGTGTGCGAAACCACAGAGTCGTCGCGCTAGCTTCTTTGCTCGACGATATGAGACCGGCAGCCCGGCTCGAACGACGCTTCTTCTCTTTGTCGGCAATGGATATCACGAGTGTGGGAAGAACAGGGCCTTGTTTGCGGTGATTGATCTGCTGGACCTGACAATCGGTGATAGAGTTGACTGGCCATTGCTGGATTGGTTCAGTGTCTTCCTAAAATTCCGATGGGGTCAGCTGGGGGACACCATGTACAATACTCAGGGTCTCGTACCTTATGTTTGTAAATGAATATGCAAGATTCTTCTATAGGAAGTTTGGGGAAAGATCGACTACCCCCGAGACTGTTGTTGCGGCCGTTGGAGATAAACTGTGATTGACTAGGGCCACTTCTGGTGTCACGTCTACCAACGACAACATATCGCAACTTTTTCGAATGATTGTGAGTTCAAGCGGGAAATGAAGCGGGCGATGAAGGAGACTAACCTTCCAAACAGCTCTACCAAGAATTTGGCCTCGTTCTGGAGGGACCATGAGCATCCCTTCCAAGTTATCCATGGTGAGTTAGCGCGATAAGAATGCGCGCAATGTAAACCATAGGAACAATGTTAATTCGAGGGAACCAAGAAGCCAAAACAAGAGAGCGAGAGAGCGAGATCACAATGGCATCATGAGAACTGTATCATGAACGGAAGCCAATAGAGGGACACAGTGCACTCCGACAAGCACTAAGCTTAGCAGAAAACAAACAGATTCCCAGAAACAGAACTGCGGAATATGGCCAATCGAAGGCCAAGGTGAGCGCACAAAGGACGAAGTCGAAAACCGTTGAGGTGGAATGCAGAGAAGAAAATTAGAAGAGTTGAAAGATCCAATAATGTTGGTGGCAATCGGACAGAAGCAAACTAAAGGGGACTCGGCCGGATAATGGAAGGTTCGGCAGCTGCTCGGAGACGGGACGGGCAGATCGAGGTACCTTAGCCAGTTAAGGTACCTGCGGAACCTGGGTACTGGGTGAAGGGCTTAGGGAGATGCAGAAAGTAGATTAGGTAAAGAGGAAGGTAGCAACCGTCTCGGGCCTCGTCTTGCCTTGTCTTAGATAGTAGAATAGAATGAAAAGGAATCTAAATGAGCGAAAGGGTTGTTTGATGAAGAAGGATGGCTTTGGTTTCCGTTGGCGGCTTACTTCTCTAGACACAAACGTAGATTAGTTCAGCTCGTTGGCTGGCCGTCTATAGGCCCTCTCTTCCTACCATCGGATTGGATTTCTTTAACCGACCTTGACTAGCCCCTGTTGGAGATGGGATGGATGCGGGAGGAGGGGGCCATGGTGACATGGCCTTAGCTTCTTGACCTAGGTTATTAGCTTGCAGGCTTGTATTCATCCTGGCGCCTGGATGAGACATGGTTAGCACGAGGCTCACTAGAAGAAAGACCCACCTTTGATTGAAAACTGGGGGGACTGGGAGAGAGCGAGGGTCGATGCGGGTGGATGGGTACTAAGGCAGGTACGGAGGAAGATGCGCACGACCAGGAATCAGGCGAAATGAACTAAGGCTCGAACAGAAATGGGAGGAACAACACCAGGCAGCATGGTCTCCCCTACAGGGCAGTACAGCAAACATACTAATTAAGGTACCTGACTGACAGTATCTGCTCTGCAAGTTACCAGCAGTTCCATTGTTAAGGGGGCGCACGTTCTGACACGATAGATAAAGTACCTTCAATGGTATTGGATCCTCGCCACAAACTTCTGACCTAGCTCAGGAACAAAGCTAGTCTTTACTCTTTCCCTCCAATGGTGGGAGGACTGAGCGCAGTATCTGGACGTATTGTCTAAGATTTTGTATAATAAAGTTGAGGAGCAAGAAAAATAAGATTTGCATATAGGTATGTGTGAACAAAATTTCCAATTATGGACTACTTTTGAGAACTCTGGTTAGACAGTTAGCAAACAGTTCATCCCAGATGAAACTGACTCGAGTAAGCCTGGTGGATCGATCTTGTTACTCTATGCCTGGAGAGTTTATGTTCGAATGATTACCTCACTAGGTATGCGCAGGTTCTTCTTCTATCAACCGTACGGCATGGACAGAATATCCAATACGCTCCTACTCTGTCTATTGAAGCTGCAGTGTGATAGTGTCTTATCAGTCGGCGGGTTTCTGGTTGCTCTTAGACTGGTACTTGCAGGGCAGGCTCAGCACATAGATCGGTGAGATACTCCTTTCTTCAGCCCCAGAGCCTGAAGTTTAGGTATCGTCGTAACTTGCCTGCAGGCTGCAGGGAGCACGACTCAGGATCGCGCGTTTCTGGCAAGATTACGCCTACATTAGATCTCTCCTACAAGCCACGAGTCGACTTTGTGGACTGATTTCGCCACTGAAAACTCACTGGTCTAGCGACTCCGTTACCTATTCTTGTTTTCCGTCGGCTACGTTATTTATTTCGACTTTTGATTGATTGCTCGCGAAGCCCTCCAAACTGCTATGGATGACGGGTGCCATGTTCAGGAACGCGTGACCGCGAAATCATTCATACTGTATTCGCATCTTTACAGGGGCGTCCGAAGTTGATCGGTCCCCATAGCATTCGCAACCATGTCCACAGACACTCTATTTGAGAAACAAACGACATCATGAGGGTCATGACCCCAAAATCAAAGACCAGCGCTTGTGCCTGTGCCCTGACCGTGCGGCCGTGCCCATACCGACGCTTGAGCCAGTGTTTGTTCACTGACTAGACTAGTCAACCCATGTCTGCTGGATCATCTGGATGTTTCTTGTTGCACGGTAATGCACGGAGTGCGGTATGTCATTTACAGGGGCCCCAAGATCAAAAAGCAAAGACCTGCCTTACCAAGTTGCAGCGCTCGCTGCATCCTCATGGGTTAAAAGAAAGGAATGAAAAGGTAAAAAAGACTTATAGATAGTGACCTGCACGCGGTTGAACTTATCCGCAACAACACAGATTTAACTACTTTCGATTCATCCTCTAGTATTTCTTAGTGAGGTGGTCAGCAAATGATGAAAATTAAGACCTCTGGTTGCTCTAGCACCGCGCTATCAATGTAGGCTCATAGGATGATACTCAAAATATTCTCCTACTGTTTAGAGCTCCGTACTCCCTTGAGCCAATACGATACCTTATGGGCAGAGTCCGTCTCCTATTTTACATGCGGCGCCAGCCCATCCCGCGACGACTTTCAGATCTTGTAACCAAGATGAACACATTAATGCTGAATGAAGGTCAGGAGTCTCAGGACCACCAGATTTTAAGACTTACGTCTATGTGATCACCAGTGCCACTCATCTTATTCTGCATTGTAGGTATTCAAACAGTAATATGAGGGCCAAACGCGAATTTGACAAACAATTGGATAGTCGGTAGGAAGATGAAGAGAGCTCGTCGATGGTCAGCTCGCACTCAAGATTTGGCATGAAACATAATACAGTGAGATACCAGAAACTCAACTTTGGCGGCCGTTCCCAGTCCACTGAACAAGGATGATGGAAGTATCAAACTCCGTCGATTTCCAGTGTCTGGAGGCACATTTAGCATCGGTCTGGGTTTGCTCTCCATCCTCTTTCTGAAGGAGCCATTTTCTCTAAGCATCGCTGTCACAAAATAGGGCCGTAGAACAATAGTGTTCAGAACGTTAACTGCCGAGACGTTTTCCATCCTCGCTTGACTTAGGTAATATCATGACTCTGTTCGAAACAGACTCGCGGACCCCTTTCTCCTCACCATAAGTAGACAAGATGCCGCCTAAAAATCGTTTTTATTCGGTTCTGTTCAACCTCATTGACATTCACATCGATGTGGATGCCTCTTCAACAACACCAGAACTACCTCTGCTTCGACCCTTCCATTGCACCTTGGCGTTGCTCTTCCTCCCTATCGGTGTGCACGTCCGTTAGCCACGGTGTTTCTAGCGTCAGGGGTGAAGCAGGGTATGTACGAATTATCCATGTACAAGGGTTCAAAAGAAGCCGAGAAGCAGGAGCACACACCAGACACTGATGAATTAGTAATCAACCCCACATCATGATTTTACTAAACTATGAACTCTGAATATGTTACTATGTGCGGAACCAGCGGGCTTTGGTTGTTTCGCTTTACTGATCGAAAACTATTAGCAGTAACTTGCCATATTCGTATGAGCTCAAGAATCGTGAGACGCTCACGGTTTGAGTCAATAACAATCCAAGTCGGAGTGTTGAGAAGGAGTCTGAACGAACGCTCAAATCCGTCAGACGGCTTGCTTCTCACTCGTTGCCTGAGAAGTTCAGTACTACATACCGTAAGAGATAAATGCAATTCCATTAACGATATGCATCGTCTCTTTGGCTCGTCCCTTATAGAGACGGGCTAAATGATTGAGATACAGACATCAGCGATGCCCTCCTTCAAAGTTCATCAAAGACGCATCATGAGTCGTCAACATCGTACCTTGCCGAGTGACTTTATGAGTTTGGAGTCGAATTCATCGTATATCCTCCACAATCTGCATACATGTCCTGACCTATGTTAAGTTTCAGAAGCTTATAAGTCCTAAATAACTATATATTTTGATCCAGTTGTCTTTAAACACATGCAGGGAGATACATGAACCATTGCTCGTGTAGTAAACCGAACTTTTGACCGATCCAATGATAGTAATTTTTTATAAACCAACGATTAACAGCACACAATCCCGACAATTCCCGGTAGCTCAGATGCCCTTGTCGATAGTTTCTTCACCGCCCAACGCAATCCGTGGCTCACCGATAGACCATTCAAGCACTAAGCATGGTTCAGTACCATGTCAACTCGCTGGCTATTTGTCAAAGCTTCCAATTTTTAGGATGTAGTTCTCTCAGTTTGAGGCTTTGAGCCGAGCATCGATCTTGGGGATGCACAAATGGCGTGCATCCCGTGCTTAACCACCACCCATCTGCCCTGGTCCCAGCACTGGGTCATGCAGGTACCGTTGGTAAAATGAAACCTCGTGGAGATTACTATGTACGCAGAACATTCTTTTTGTGTGCGTCTTGAGAGGTGTTGTTCACTCGGTTGTCAGTCACATACGAAATTTTGCTTTAATTCCCATTCGCCTAGTAACTTTACGAGTCATTCACTACGTCCAAACGTAAATGAATTTCCTGTCCCCTATATTCATAGCGACCTCACTTCTTATAAGCAACGCCAGGTATATACGTAAATCCACGCCGGCAGCAGATCGTCTCTATTACTCTAGTGACCTACCTGACCCAGTTTGGATCCTGATTTTGTGGTTCTATGGAATTGCTTGCGGTGTTGCCAGGAGGAATATCTGTATCAACAATTTGTATAGATATCTCATGAATCGGTGACATTTGATGTACCTTATTAACTACAAAGGTAAGGAAGCCCTTCAGGGTCAGAAAACTTAAGACCCTAAATCAGAAGCAAAAATAAACTAGTCAAAGATCCCCTAAATTCATCTTAAGCTTACCTAAGTACTTTTGTCACTTAGGGTCAATATCTTAAGTTTTCTGACATCTCCTAGGGTAGGTAAGCAATATAAGTAGAATCTTCCCTGACTATGTCTCGAAAGCATAAGAAACTCACCGTGCTCTACTTGAGTGTCCGAGGCTGTAATTCATTGCATCAAAGGCACCTGATCACGAGATCCAGTGGTCCTCAAGGGCCTTCAATATTTCGCATGTGTGAATTTGTGATGCCTCAAGCTTAAGACTTCTTGACAGATATTATCATCACCAGCACTATCCGCACAAATTAGATTAGTATTTAAGTCGGTGGCTCATAGCTGTCTTGCTGTTGGTTTGGAGAAAGGTCTATTGTGCCAGCAAGGTTCTTAGAGCCGACGCCCGGCCTTCCTTAGCTGAAAAGTCAACTTGCTGGCGTGCAAAAGACTCTTATTCAAGGCTGCCACAAGCTAGAAACCGACATGTAACACGCTTGTAAACATGGGATTCTACACGAACGCTTCTGTCTACCTAAACAGAGAAGGTTGATGGACTTAACACATTCCGACCTCTCGCTTTATAAATCAACACCCAAACCTAACGCCGAGACAACCAGTGACCCCTTTCCCGATTCTTCTCAGCCCATGATAATTACGGTTGTGTCGGGGCAAGTACCTTGGCGTCGCCTTTCCATGCATCATTCGTTTCCATCTACTCCTCTATAAAACAAACACTAAGCACGCCCGTTGTGTTATGATTGCCAAATAAACAACAGTCTATGACACATTAATGCATCCAGGAGTCTTTGGCGATACCACATTCATCGCTGCTCTGTTGCCCAGCCGTTGACTGCTTGGTTATGACGAACCCTTAGTTCAACACTGGACGTTTTGTTAGACCAACTGAATGAATTGTTAGCGGTTTCCCTAGCCATTACCTGCCTGTGGCAACGTAAAGGACACTCACATCTTTATTCGGCCATCGTCCCCCCCAGACGCTAGCATGTACGAGTCGGTGGGATTCCATGCAACGGCATTACAGCGGGGTATATGGCCATGAAGGCGCTCAACTGCCGCACCTGTGTTTTTGTGCCATATGAGAATGTTGCCATCTTCACTACCACTCAGAACAAAACTCTCGTTGGCTCCACCAAATGAGCATCGAATGAGGTAATCACCGCCTGTATGACCAAAAAACTTCTGGACTGAGTTCCTTGTCAAGAGATCGATGAGCTGAGCCTCGCCGTCGCACTTATTCACGAGAAGATGACGCGAGTCTTGGCTGATACTGACTGACGTCGGTCGAGCTTTAAGCTCCATATCAAACTCCAAATCTCGTGTAATAGCATTGTAAACGTGGATTGTCTGCAGATTGTCCACAGCCACGAGCCAACGACCATCTGGCGATCCACACAGATCTTGAACCCGATGCTTTACCCCCCACTCGTACTGCTCACTCGTATCCAGGTTCAGGGTGCGAAGGCTGTAGTTAGGATCTAGCGTTCCAACGACCAATGACCGACTGTCATGAGCCCAAACGCAACCGCTCACAGGTTCTTCGAACTTAGGATATTTCCTGATCAAAGTTCCGTCCTAAAGCTCACTGTTAGTGTTGCACTCAAGTGTGAAATTTGAGGGCCAGTGACAACTCACACGAGTAGTCCACAACCTAGCATGGCCATCCCTCGAGCAGCAGAAAATTAGAGAATCGTCGGGACTGAAAACAATATTACCCACGCCGCCATCATGGCCGCTGAGCGACTTTAAGACCCTAAATGTGCGTGTATCCCATATCATGACCTCTGGGCTACTGCCACATGCCGCCATCTTGGATCCATCGTGAGAGAATTGGACTTGCCAAATTTCATCAGTCATATCCGAAAGCTCTAGTGCGACCTCTGTTGGGAAGTTGCGTCTGTCACAGAAGTGGTCTGAATAGAGTGAGGGCGACAATGCTTCAGTATGGTACAGACAGGTATCGATCTGACTCTGCTTGACCTGCTCAAGAAGGACTGCTAGGCGGTTTTCAGGGAGCATGACTGAAGGTGATATGCATTCTTCTCATGTCAGCACGGAACCAGATGATTCCAAACCATTCGGCGGAACACCTACTTGATAACTCAGAGAGCAGCAGCTTTCGAGACTGGCCATTCGCACCGTCCCATTCTGCCTTTGCCATAAGGTCCTCGACCGAACGACACATGAGCAGACCAGATAAGAAGTGTAGTTTCCCAGTGTCATGAGACAACGGCGTCAACTCGCTTCGAAGTACGACTAGAGCCTTGCTGGTATCCTTGTGTTCTAGAAGCTCCAGAAACTTCTGTTGTCGTAGCCAAAATTTCATAGCATTACAATCCGCGCCAGGCGCTAATACAAGGCCATTGCCTGTACCTTCGGTCTCAAACGAAGCGCCGGCGAGCAGCTCTTCGGCCATGGGCCATGAACCAGTCAGAACAGCAGATCTGAATCCGGCTACGGTTGGGCTCTCCAATTCGTAGCCACTCTCTTGGCTCACATTATCCGCGGCAGTCTGATACCCCATGTCTGATAACGCTTGTATCAACAGTCGGGTCACTTCCTCACGATCATGGCCAAAATACTTTGAAGATTGTCCGTTGCCTCTGGTGGCAGAGCTGTTCTTATCTCGAGCTGATGATCCGTTCAAGGTAGTTTTATTACCGTTCGTGACCCCTGTCGACGCTTCATTTGATCCATTGGAAATACCCAAAGGAGCGCCATTGTGGGAATCAAGAGTGTCACTGCCGCCCATCATGTTGTTCCCTCTTCGTCGCTTTGCTTGAGGCTCAAGGGTAAAGTGGTCGTCCGGCGCGTGGGATCGGTCGGTCGACGATTCGAGGCGGTTGTCAGAAGTTGGGGAGCGTTGGCGTCGTCCGAGTATCCGAGCCGGTGCTTGACCCGGAAGTCCTTCAAGTCTGGCAGTCGAAGAACCTATATTCGCGATGCCAGCCTGTGTTTGATTCCGGTTATGTCGATAGGTTTGGGGCGTGGTTGTGTGAGCTAAGGGAGCAGCGGAGGAATATGCAGAAACTGTAGTGCTGGAAGAGTCTGGGAGAAGATGTGGTGTGTCTGGATCACTGAGAATGGTGTCGTGGAGATTTGGGTGCGATGGCTCGTCGGAGGAGTCCAGGACGGCCTCTCCGCGGTTTCCCGCCGCGGTAGAATCTAATGTGGTTTGGTTAATAGAAAGCTGGCTTTCGCCCAGAATAAAGCAGTTTTCAGACAAGATTATGAAACAGGAAGAAGGCCACGACGATGCAAGGGAGAGACGGTGTATAGAGTCGTGATAGTGTAATGTAATGTATGTAATGAATGATGGTTGGAAGCGGGAGGTGGAGGTGGTGGCGCTCGATAGGCAAGGTAGATGTGGTCAGTCAGTGAATGGTAGATGCAAGTAAGGTAGGTGCATGTGACGAGGCGAAGGTATTGGATGAAGTAACCGTCTTGTTCTCCAATAAACAAAATCCTCAAAGGCGAGTGAATTAAGAACGTATAACTTGTGTCAACAAAATCAGTGCGATGCTTATGTTTATCTTGTCACTTTGGTCGATAGGTGTTATGATGTGTTGAGGTATGGTAAAGTTGTCTGTTGTCGTCCGTGCTGATTGGGAGTGCTGTCGTGGCTAAAGCCGGAACATCGAATGGGTTCTCTCCAGCAACTAAGCAGAGGTGGACAGCGCACCCAAAATCACCTGCAACCCAATTTACCTTTAGTGGTTGAGTAGCCTAAACATTACTGCTCAGTGCCTTATGGAACAGAGGGCTGCAGTTGGAAGAAAGTTTGCGAGATGACGGAAGGCAACTTATTGCTTCTATGTAGTAGTCTAGTCTTTTTAGAATACACCCAAGGACAAGACCCATAGGGCATGCGTTCTCTTGTTGATTCTCACTGAACTTGAAGAGCTTATGGAGATTCCCCATTCGTTAATTAGCGCCTCGGCTTAAGATGCAGTGTCACACCCACACTGCTGCAGCCTTAGCTGATGACGTTCAATCACATCGTCACCACAAATGATAGAGTTGCACAACAACTACCAGACTATGTCTAACTATGTGAAATCTCAAGATTTTCTTACAGGGCAATTGTATTTAGGAGCATCCGGAACACCGTATTCTCACTCTTTTCTTGTCGAAACAACTACACAGGCCACACCGCCATGCTAGCGGTTCTCGGACAAGGTACTACGGATCCAAATAGATAGGTAGGTAGTAATTGACCTTGGGTATCCATCACTAAGATCCCTAGTGACTGTAGCTAACCCACTACTTCTTGACGTATCGTCTATCGAGACAGTATCGATCTTTCATGCGCATGATTCTGCCTCTTCAGACCATGCTAAGACCAGGAGATGAGATCTGTTTTTATAAACAAACAATGTCCGAAGGCATGGCTAACTGGTATATTCATAT
This sequence comes from Fusarium sp. DS 682, assembly GCA_014764975.2. NCBI lineage: Eukaryota > Fungi > Ascomycota > Sordariomycetes > Hypocreales > Nectriaceae > Fusarium > Fusarium sp. DS 682. The sequence continues at coordinate 34,100 of JACYFE010002729.1, read as the reverse complement.
TTACATTGAATCGGAATGACCCAGAGTTGATGACCAAGGGTCTTTTGGTATAAGTGTATATATAGTAGGCACCAAGGAAGTAAAACAATGAGATACTTTTATCATTCCGATGACAAGTCAAACATAACCAACTCTACATCCTCCCTTATTCCCAGATAAGAATTCTTTCTGTTATAGCGATGGGTGTGTCGATCAGTTGAAACATCTCGAGATATTGAGGCCTCTAGCTAGAAAAAGCTGCCTAGTAAGCCACGTCTTAACAGCATCACCATGGCTTCTTTTACGCAGGCAACCTAATCTGAGGCAACCGTTTTTACCTTCGGAAACCATCATAAGCTGACGGTCCATCAGGCTGCAGAAATCTTCTTAGCTTTCATGTCGACTGGAGTGATATTCAGGGCCGTCACGTGCCTTACGATTGATGGGAACGCTAAGCTCTTAAACCAATTATGTAAGGCGAGCAAATCTGAAATTGGGCATTCCTGCGCCACTCTGTGGCATAATGTAAGGACGTAATGCGGCGCTCAACTTAGTCCCCCGTTAGGCTCGTGAACTGTGTCGTCTTGTGAGTTTCCTCCTTTATTCTAGCAACACCACGCATTTCTCAAATACTAAGCCTCCAACCCCGAACGCTTTTCTATTCTCACGCTTCATACAGGCGGCAAAGTTACAGGCAAACCAACGCTGCTGTGGCAGCTATATACAAACTTGCGCAACGTTTCCTGCTGTCTTTTTACCTCGACCGCTTTCCGGAAGTCAAATAAACTATCGACTCTCCCACCCCCCACCTGTCGTTTTCGACCCGACCCGACTTTACGCATCGTATAAGCGTACATACGAAGATTCAAGCTGGAAGAATCAACGAAGATGAGCGGCACCCTTGCTTCACAGGGCGGCATTTCGGATCCCGCCCTGATCCAGTTAGTCACTGCATCAGTCCTCCAACTCTACCCTACCTCTAACTTCCATTGATAGACTTGTCAATAAGCTTCAGGATGTTTTCGCGACTGTTGGTGTCAACAACCCTATCGATTTGCCTCAAATCGCCGTAGTGGGAAGTCAGTCAAGTGGAAAGAGTTCAGTTTTGGAGAATATTGTTGGTCGAGACTTGTGAGTTTGCTGCATACCGCCTACATCGAGTTGCTTCAAGACTGACCGCCTACCTTAGCTTGCCCCGAGGCTCTGGTATCGTAACCCGACGCCCCCTCGTTCTTCAACTTATCAACCGCCCGGCACAGAGCAATGGCGTCAAGGCCGATGAGGTTGATACTACCAATGATAAGCAGGCCAATGCCGATGAGTGGGGAGAGTTCCTTCATGCCCCTGGGCAGAAGTTCTACGACTTCTCCAAGATTCGAGACGAAATCTCTCGGGAGACAGAAGCCAAGGTTGGACGAAATGCTGGCATCTCCCCCGCTCCTATCAACCTTCGTATCTACTCCCCCAACGTTCTCACTCTTACCCTGGTCGATTTGCCCGGTCTTACCAAGGTCCCTGTTGGAGATCAGCCCCGCGATATTGAGCGACAAATTCGAGAGATGGTCCTTAAACATATTGGCAAGTCAAACGCCATCATTCTTGCAGTCACCGCCGCCAACCAAGACTTGGCCAACTCGGACGGTCTCAAGCTGGCGCGAGAGGTTGACCCTGAAGGCCAAAGGACGATCGGAGTCCTAACCAAGGTTGATCTGATGGATGAAGGAACTGATGTTATCGATATTCTGTCGAATCGTGTCATTCCTCTTCGACTGGGCTACGTCCCTGTAGTGAACCGAGGTCAACGAGATATTGATAACCGAAAGGCCATCAACCAGGCGCTGGAGGCCGAGAAGAACTTCTTCGAGAACCACAAGGCTTACCGAAACAAGAGCTCGTACTGTGGAACTCCTTATCTCGCCCGAAAGCTTAATCTTATTCTTATGATGCACATCAAGCAGACCCTCCCTGACATCAAGGCTCGCATCAGCAGCTCTCTCCAAAAGTACTCAGCTGAGCTGGAAAGTCTGGGCCCTTCTATGCTAGGCAACAGCGCTAACATTGTACTAAACATCATCACCGAGTTCACCAATGAGTGGCGTACAGTTCTGGATGGTAACAACACTGAACTGTCCAGCACTGAGCTTTCGGGAGGTGCTCGTATCAGTTTTGTCTTCCACGAGCTTTACTCGAACGGTGTCAAGGCCATTGATCCCTTTGATGTGGTCAAGGATGTTGACATCCGCACTATCCTCTATAACTCTTCTGGCTCTTCCCCAGCACTATTTGTGGGCACTACCGCTTTTGAGCTGATTGTGAAGCAGCAGATCAAGCGATTGGAAGACCCCAGCTTGAAGTGTGTTTCTCTTGTGTATGATGAGCTGGTTCGAATTCTGTCACAGCTTCTCGCTAAGCAGCTTTACCGCCGATACCCTCAGCTAAAGGAAAAGATGCATAGCGTGGTAATTGCCTTCTTTAAAAAGGCTATGGAACCTACCAACAAGCTCGTCAGAGATTTGGTTGCTATGGAGTCATGCTACGTCAATACGGGTCACCCCGATTTCTTGAACGGTCATCGAGTAAGTCAGGCCAGTTCTCAGCTATTTGAAAGGGCACTAACTTGAAACCTCAGGCAATGGCAATGGTGAATGAGCGATACAATCCCAGTAAACCCGTGCAGGTTGACCCCAAGACTGGCAAGCCACTCGCATCAACTCCCCGAGCTGCGAGTCCCACAGTGCCTGATCCTGATAGCGCCGGTAACTCGGGTTTCTTTGGTAGCTTCTTCGCGGCCAAGAACAAGAAGAAGGCTGCCGCTATGGAAGCTCCTCCACCTACTCTCAAGGCTTCTGGTACTCTATCAGAGCGTGAGAATATTGAGGTAGAAGTTATCAGTACGTAACATGAAGAGGCCTGGTTTTTCAAACATGTTACTGACCGTTCTACAGAGCTCCTTATCTCCTCTTACTATAACATCGTCAAGCGAACCATGATTGACATGGTTCCCAAGGCTGTCATGTTGAACCTTGTGCAGTAAGTGTTTCACAGCCAGAAATTCCCACAAGTTCATCTAATATCAGCTATAGGTTTACCAAGGACGAGATGCAACGAGAGCTGTTGGAGAACATGTATCGAACTGACACATTAGATGATCTTCTGAAGGAGAGTGACTTCACAATCCGACGGAGAAAAGAGTGCCAGCAGATGGTTGAGTCTCTCTCAAAGGCTAGTGAGATTGTCAGCCAAGTGCAGTGATGTGACGCTAGTTGAAGAATGTTAATATCGCTTCTTAACTCGGCGTCAGGGCCAGGCTGGGCCCATCTGCAGCTGCTCTATCCACGAATCAAACTTCCAAAGGGATCGCTACCCAGCAGTCGTCTCCCAACTCCCTTGTCACGACGTCCCGAGCATCACTAATTTCTTTCGATACCACTACTTTTCAGGAGGAGGCCTAGAGTAGACTGCTTAATGACTTACATTGGGGATGCATGACTTAATCCGTGCGCACGACAGAGTTGGTAGGCGTGGTTTCATCTTGGGGTGTTGTTAAGGGAGCGGGAGTATATGGAGGATTTGTGTTGGTTGGACAGCGAAGCTTTCCCCGACTTCAAGCCTAGCTTGCGCTTTCTACCGAGGATATCCAGTGGTGCTCAGTAGATTGCATAGCAAAGGTTTTGTAGGTAGAATACATAATCATTGCCCTCTTAAGTGCCCTTCCTGTGCATCTCTCCTTTGTGGCGGTGCCTTTATCCTAATATGGGTTATCTAGTCGTTCTGCCACTGACTTGCACCAGTCGTGGTGTTATGAAAGACAGCACTTAGTACTTCCCTAATATCACAGCTTCGAAGTCTGTGTGAGCATAAATCCACCCTGCCCCACTGCATACTCCCTTCCGTTCTCCCATCCCATCCATTTCCTTAAGATATCTTCTCCTCCTGCTCCAGGCCTCAGCAGGCTTGCTTTATATCCATCTCCAGGTACGCCTGGTCCTTGTCCGAAACGAGCTGGGTCGGCATGCCCTACGCCCTCCTTTACAGCCAGACACGGTGTCTTCCGCAATGTCACTGCTGGTCTCTGATCCCCTTCCCGCTCAGGATCATTCTCTAGTTCGCTATACTCCAGGACTGGGGTGCAGCACGCATCTGTGCCATCAAATATCGTTTCCCACTGAGCACGAGTCTTGCTTCGAAACTTGTCTGTCATCAAATTCCTCAGCTCAGGCCAGCGAGCTCTGTTGAGCTGATCATCTTCCCATCCTTGGCCAGCAAGCCCGAGCCCACTCAGCAGCGCAGCAAAGAATTGCGGTTCGAGAGCTCCAACGGCGACATATTTCCCATCCAATGTCTTGTATGTGTCGTAAAAAGGAGCACCCCCATCAAGTAGATTGTTTCCTCGGCCATTGTTGCCCATCACTGTCTTGAGCGCCATTCGAGGAAAAGTAGTCAAATATGAACTTCCGTCTACCATATTCGCCTCAACGACTTGTCCACGGCCAGAGGATTGTCTTGAGATGATGGCCATCAAGATTCCTTCAAATAACATAGCCCCTCCGCCGGCGAAGTCAGCCAAGATGTTCCACGGTGGGTATGGCTTTTCGCCATCTCTGCCCAGCATTCCAAGTGTACCTGAAACGGCAAGGTAATTAATATCGTGACCAGCCATGAGTGCATACTTGCCATCACGACGGAACCCAGTCATGCGGCCATATATCAGTCTTTGGTTCAGACGACACAGCTCATCCGGACCTAGAGAAAGTTTCTCGAGGACGCCTGGACGAAAAGGGTCAATAAGGACATCAGCCTGAGATACGAGGCGTTTTATAAGTGCAACTCCACGCTCTGATTTTAGGTTCACAGATATGGAGGATTTGTGCCGGGCTAGCATATCTTCTGTAGGCGCAGATGTGCTGGGTCGAGCACGGTCTATGCGGAGGACCGAGGCACCAGCGTCGGCGAGTAACATACCAGCATAGGGTCCTTTAAATAACTCGGTTGGTTATCTTCCCCCTTTCATCTGTTCTTGGTGAACTCACCAGGAGCAAGACCAGCGAACTCTAGCACCTTAATGCCAGTCAAAGGAGGATGCTGCACCATCATGGGCGATGTGAAGATATAATGAAATTAACGATGCAGCAATGGTTCAAAGATAAACGGGTGATACCATATGCTCGTTTGGGAGAAAAGAGACCAAAATAATCAGATTTCTCTAGTCGGAGTAAGTAATGATAATTGACTTATAAGTTAGGGCGAGGAAGATATAAGAGAGGTAGCACTTTCCCCGCGGTACGATCGTCTACCGAGGTTCCACAAGGAAACCGGCGGGAACCATAAATACATGACTCCCCTGTCCTGACCCTGGACGTTACACGCCTCAGTGGAGACCTCACGGCTATCTGAGGTATTGGGGTTTCCCAATTCAGCTTACATTGTTATGACCATCTATAGAAGTACATTAGCAGGGGGAGGTCAGAAAACTTAGGACCCGGATCCTAAATGATAAAAATATTTAGGTAATCTTAGGATAATTTAAGGTAAAGTTAGGATAATCTTTGACCAGTTTATTTTGCCCCCTGATTCACAGTCTTAAAGTCTTCTGACCTCCCGATGACTCGGTGTTGATTCAAGTTGCCGTTACAGCATAGAAACTTTGCCAAAGAATATGTGCACTTGTTGAAGCTTCTAGTAACAGTTTATGCCCTGTTGTTTGAGCCAGTAGCACAGTATTTAGGTCCGTTTGCACTGAGCTTAATAACCTCTCGTGTGTAAGTAGCTACATGTGACCTAACTTGACTCTATTGAACAACCCCAGCAACCGAGTTTGAATCTGCGATACGGGTCTTGGCCTCAGTTAAAGTTTCTCACAGTTATCGTGCTGGTGCTTTGGCTGTTGTAGTCATATACATTTCTGAATTCAAGTTCTCCCCACTTTGCTAACGGGGTCTCAGAAGACGACTTTCGGCAATTACTGCTACAGATCTTTCTAAAATCAAACTCTAATGCTGGGAGCTGAGACGTTTACCAACGTAAACTATGCCATTACTTAACCAGCTTAGATAGCTGGAGTCTCGTTGTTGAGTGAGATAGCTTAAATCTTTCTCAGCCTCAAAGAGCCAGACAGAATAATGATACCAATTAGTTCCATGACACTCAAAGCTTCAAGAAAGTGGGGAAATCCAAATGTGTCGTCAAGTACATATAATGAAGTTAACTAAAAGTGTCTGTCATGATGGGCTTATTTATTTGAATCAAAAAGTCTTTCATTTTTCATCTAATCAGGCTAAAAAAGAAAAAGTAAAAAGGAAGAAAACCATCAGATGAAGGCCAATATCTACCGCGAAGAAGAAAACAAAAGGGATTCCCTTCTTTTAACCCCGCCAACGCCCTACAAAATACATGCCCAAATAGTAACCGAGAATGAAACTCCGTTCATGCAGGGATAAGTCAACACTGGGCAAAGAGTGCTGATGAGAGGACCAGAGAGCCTTGATGTGAGCCCAGCTCGGGTATTGCGATCTTTCTGGTCGATCTCTCGTCCCATCCCATGCTTCCTCAAATATCAAACTTAGAACCAGTCACCCTGGTCGTGCATGGCCTCGGCGACCTTGATGAAGCCGGCGATGTTGCTACCAGCAATCAAGCTGGGAAGCTCTCCCTCTTTTGCCTCGACGTACTTCTGAGCAGTCTCGAGACCGGCGACGAAAGCGTCCTTCATGATAGCCTTCAAGCGGTCATCAACCTCCTTCTCGGTCCACTGAATACGCTGGCTGTTTTGGGCCATCTCAAGACCGGAAACGGCGACACCACCACAGTTGGAGGCCTTGCCAGGAGCGTACCAGAGAGCCTCGGCACCCTTCTCCTTGCGGTGAGCCTCGAAGACATCGATAGCCTCAGCAGTGCAGCCCATGTTGGAGCCCTCAGCAACGATGAAGGCACCAGCATCAATGAGAGCCTGGGCCTCCTCCTTGCTGACCTCGTTCTGGGTGGCGCTGGGGAGAGCAATGTCGACCTTGCCAACATGGACCCAAGGGCGGGCGCCCTCAATCCATGTGAACTGACCATCGTGCTCGAAAGTGGTCAGGGCCTGGTGCTTGATCTTGAGGGCAGCAATGTTGTGAATCTGCTCGGGTGTGAAAGAAGAGCCCTCCTTCGCAACCAGAGCACCCTTGGAGTCGGAAAGAGAGACAACGGAACCACCAAGCTCGATAACTTTAAGAGCAGCGTATTGAGCAACATTTCCGGAGCCGGAGAGAGCGACGCGCTTGCCCTCAAAGGTGCCACGGTTGGCGTGCTTAAGCATGTACTCGACGTAGTAGACGAGGCCGTAACCAGTAGCTTCAGGTCGGATCAAACTACCACCCCATGAGAGACCCTTTCCAGTGAGCACACCCTCCCAACGGTTACGGAGCTTGCGGTAGGCGCCGAAGAGGTAGCCGATTTCTCGGCCACCAACACCAATATCACCAGCAGGAACATCAGTCTCGCCACCAATGTGCTTGGACAGCTCAGTCATGAAAGCCTGGCAAAATCGTCGGATCTCAGCATCGGACTTGCCCTTGGGGTCGAAGTCGGCACCTCCCTTGCCACCACCCATGTTGACTAGAACCAGTGTTAGCGAGTTTGTTTTCCTTCAATTCGCACCAACAATCCTATCGCCCCGCAATATGCAGGGACATGATAAGCGCGGCGATGAGGTCACTTACGGCCAGTCAGGGCATTCTTGAAGATCTGCTCGAAACCAAGGAACTTAAGAATGGACAGATTGACGCTAGGGTGGAATCGAAGACCGCCCTTGTAAGGGCCAAGGGCAGAGTTGAACTGGACGCGATATCCGCGGTTGACCTGGAGGTTACCCTTATCGTCGTTCCAAACGACACGGAACTGGATGACACGCTCGGGGATGGCAGCAACAGTAAGAGCAGTGCGGTACTCGGGATGCTCATTGAAGAGAGAGCTGTTCTCGAGGGCAGAGGCGAGCTCTAGAGATCACTAGTTAGAATCGGCCATGTTGTTGAAGTATGCATGTAAATGTATTACTTACCGCCATAAGCCTGCTCGAACTCGGGCTCTTGAGGAAGGTGAGACATAGTGTTCAGCTGCATTTGGGGTGTATATCGAAGGTGTTGATAATAGATTCCTGCTCGGAAGAGAATTGCGAATATTTCGATATACTTTTCGAGGCGTACGAGAGTGAGATGAAGAGGGAGAGGAAACTTCCCACAGGTGAAGGGAGTCGAGGTTTATATGGTTTTTGAGGGCTGCAACAGAATGGCGAGAGATGGCCGCTTGGCTCGCTCCATCGCTCTTTCCGTCATGGCATCTAGGTCCGCGTCCGCATCCGATACAATACCGATGCCAGGACGGGATACATGAGCGTGGCACAAACATGCGACAATTGCAAAGTAGGTACCTTGCCTACTTTAGTCTCCCGTGTTCAGAGATAAAGGACGGGAGTCAGAAAAAAGCTCACTCGATAGGCAGTCGCGTTGCCATTATCCCATCTAATCGAGTGACAAGACATACCCTAATCTCTGTCGTTCCTGATAAACCCCAGTTAGTGTTACACCCCACATCGACATAGACAAGGAGCCTCATCGCACACCCCTGGGGGTTCCATTTTTCTTTTTCAATTGTCTGTTCTGGGGTTAATACAATGTTGCTCTTACAAGTAAAAGGATCTGTTGTCGCTGGATTGGATGAGATGTGGGTTGCCACTACATATCATTGTTTCCATCTATTGTACAAGAGAATAGAAGACAGCACATAACAATATAGAAGCATATCTAACTTACATGTGACAGCATCCAATCTATTAACACTACACCAGGGTCTTCACAGCTGCCATAGCTCCTCCGTACAAACTCCGCTACTTCCCCACTATCTAGCCAATGGATCTCAGACTCTCATATGTCGCGCGTATACGGGTACCTTATTAGCCTCCCATTCTCTTGGGCACCAGCTTCAACCTCCGATATTCGCTCGTTCAGTTCGGCAATGTAGGTCCTAGCTGCCGTCGTACCATGCCCTCTCTAGTAAAGATCAAAGATGCCATGTTGTCAGCCATTCAATTCATCATGATACGGTTCTCATTAGCCAACGCCCATTATTCCAACCCATTATCAGATCCTCTCCATTCGCTCTATACAGCACTTCACCTCCACACTCGCCACTGTCGCTCTTAGTCTCGCGTGGTGGGGGTATGCTGTAAATTACATGTACATCTTATCTTGGCTTGGGTAAGTCCATCATCATCGATTATCCGTCCATGCTTTTAATCACTTGCTATTTTTGCTCAGCGCCAAAGTGAGCTGGCCTGACTGTTGTCTTACTCTGAATGCATCCCCAGCTAAGCATGGACATTCTCAGCTAACAAATAACCCCACACGAGAAATCATTACGGGAGATCCCTTGCTGCATCCCACGCTCGAGGCCATCATTTGTAGGACAACTAAACGACAATTGATCTGTGTGTCTGTCGGAAAGAGAAAAGTGCCTCACGCTGCTAAGCTAAATCTAAACATTAAAGTGTTGGGTCGCGTGTGTTCAAATGCATCAGCCAGGTTCCCGGGACTTTAGCCCGACCAAGCGCACCAAACTAAACAATCCATTACCAATTCCTAATCCAAACATCTTTCTTAATATCTAGATGAGGAAATAAATTATGTCGCCTGTCGAATCAGCGACGACCCAGAATGCGGGAATAGCCCATGCCGTTGCATCTTACCCTTGTTCCGTCTCCGGCGACTCTGCGTACTTGGAGTTGCAGCATGCGCCGGTAATATTACCCTGGTCAACCTACCTGAATCATATTCTTCAACTCATTGACAGTGATATTCGCGGTGGCCCCATTGACGTGCAGCACATATCGACACTCCCCAGACCCTGAACTGTAACTGCTAAGCTAGATGCTATCAAGACATTCTCATTGGCCGCCTTGTCATCTTGTTTGAAGAATGAATTGACATCAACTCTTCCTCTGGCCAATGGCACTCTGGATCAACCATGTAGGAAAAAGATCTATCAAACCACAACATAAGCCGTCCCAGACCATCATAAGTTGCCGAAACCCTTTCCGAACAACGTATTGGTCCGCTACGATTCATTCAGTAGCGGAGATGCTAGGATAAAAAAATCTGGGGGAGCCTGTTCTGTCCCATTATTCTCCAACACTACGCTTGTCATACTGTCAGAGCATGCTCTCCCCGGACCGATTAGAAGCGCTTAGCCTCCGTTTCGTCCCTCGCTATAATTTTGACTGAGGTTGCCTCGCTGTTGACAGTAATGAATATTGGTCTTGATCGTGAATGTTTAGCCGTCGCCGTTGACGGATCCTGCAGATCCATCCGGACATACATGTCCATGAAAAAGTCTCAGAGCAGACGCTTCGGGCCCCCTTCCGAGGACTACCATAAAGAGTAAAACTTCCAGGGCTTCATCACCGAACCACGTATTCTCTCATCGGCCATAGCCCGAGACTATGGTCTGGGCATTGGCCATCTTCATCATGAATCTAGGTGTTCTCACATGAATTCCCTCTCCCCCAACTTTCAGCTCATCAGGACTTTGATACCCCCCATTTGCCACCCCTCATCACCCTTGAACTTGCCTATGATTCCGATATGTTCCGCGGGTTTCCTCTCCTTTCCGATCTTTACTTGTCTCTGCAAGCTTCTACATGGCCAAAATCATCTTTACACCATCATCGGTCTGCCCATGGTCAGGGCTCATTCCGCGGAGAAGACCCCAGGAAGCCTGAACCACACGATTGATAAATATCGTGCCATTTCACCTGGTGTTTCTCCTCACCCTATTGAAAAAATCCAGAGACGCGCAGACAACTTCAACTATTAAAATGCCTCTGCTCATGCACCACGATGCTTCCCACTGTTGTTTCGATACTATTGATACGTTACCTTGGACATTTCACACTGATATGTAGTATTACTTGGTCATTGTATTTTGTAAGGGGAACAAAACCCTCAAAAGCGGCCATGTCCAATATCGTATACTATATTCTGTCTTAAATAAATGCTGTGTGTGATATCTGCAGCAAGGTAAAACCCCTGGTTCCAAACCCCAGAACTCCTTACGTACATAAAACGACAACAAACATGCCAAACTTCGTACCCACGCCTATGCATACAACATGCCTGTTCTCAATTTTAATAGCATCTCCTCCATTGCACTCTCAGCACGATCCTCCGCGTCTTTCCAACCACACTCGTACACGCTTGGTTGCCTCTAGTAACTTAGTAAACATATAACACAATATAAACCGGGGCGAAAAGTCAGCGTGTTGAAGGGGATAGATGTCTGGAGAATGCTCCCATCTCTCACCACATCACCGCTTGATCAGCGTCAAAGCGCGAAAGCTCGCGACCAGCATCCTCAAGATCCTTCTTAGCTTTCATACGCATGTAAAAGATGGGGCAGTCTTTACTACTGCAGATAACCTCGCAATGCATGCTACCCTGACAGCGCTGGCACTGGGTCCATAGTCGCCCGAAGCGCACCTCCAAGTCTGACACGCGATCAAGTGTCTTCTTGTAAAGCTCACCGACGCGAGGCGCGCAATTGGCGCACACAGCCCCCTGGGACTCTTCTTTGCCTGTCAAAGGTTTCTTGCAGCCCATGCATGTTTGTGTCTTCTTGGCAAATTTCATGAGACCTCCAACAGTGGGAGCTGCAACTGAGATGGTACGCGTATGGTCTCCTGTAAGTAAAGAGCGCGCTTTGGTCTCACCAAGGATTGGCTCGAAGATACGGCCGAGTGGCTTGGCTAGTTGGTTATCCAGGTAATACCGTGTATCTATTGGCACGTTGTGCTCAAGCACGTAAATGGGGTCCTCCGATTTCTCGAAGTTTTTGGCGCCGGCCGGGCCTCGGACCATGACGTAGGCCACTCGGTCACCGAGTCCTGGTGCCGAACCTGCGTCTCGCTTCTTCATGCGTTGTGCCAGCTCGACGTGGGCTTGCTTTGCGGCATAATCGTCCTTTGTAAGAGCTTTTGTGATGACCAATTTCGACATGTCGACCTTATTTTGCAGCAGATCTGCAATCGTCTCTTTGACATACCTGGATGATTTTATCGTTAGCATCCCGTTTTCTCCGCGCGCCACCAGATAAGGTCTGACAGCTATCAAGAAAGACGAAAATCTCGGAGCATAATCGGAGGAAGAACTTACTCTTGGGCACCTTGAACATCTTGGTCAATCAAGATCATCCGTAGGACTTTTTCAATGACTGTCTGGACTAACAAACAGTTGTCACGTCGCACCGTCTCAATACCCTTTGTGTCCATCTTGTCATACTTCTCTGGTTTCGTCCAGTATAGACCAGCATATCGCTTTTTGTTGATCAGCAGATATGGGAAGTAGACTTTTTCGAACTCAAGTTTGATGGGTTTAACAAATTTGTCCGATACGTATTTTGAAGCTTCCTCACCAAGCTTCATAGCTTCTTGCAGGTCTTTGGTACCGAACTTAATCATGACTGAATCAGTATCGCCATAGATGACCTGAGCATCGTGAGAGTATCCGTTGGCTATGTTGTAACGCTTTTCCACCTCTTCCTTGGTCTTCTCAATCATCTTTCGGCCAAAACTTGTTGTACTACTGGCAATCTCGAGACAGGGGAGTTTGCCTGTTGTAGCACCCGTCAAACCGTACACACTGTTTGCGCTGATTTTCAGAGCCAGTTGTCGACCGTTCAACACAGCCTTCTTGAAGGGGTCTGTCTCAACCGCCAACTCACGCTTGGCCTGTTTACGGGCTGCGAGTAGTTCCTCAAGAATTTGCGCCAGCAAACCCTTCCGTTGCTTGACTGTTACAAAGGTGTCTCCATTGGGAGTGACAATGTAATCCTCATCTTTCTTGAGATTGAAGGCTTCAATCGCTTTCTTGCTGACCAGAGTGGTATAGCAAAGGTTGTGAGCTTGCATAATGCTGGGATATAGAGACGCAAAATCCAGAGTGGCGATTGGAACATCGTAGTAACCTCGGGTTGGCTCAATGACTGTAGCTCCTTCATACTGCTCATCGGAAGCTTCTGACTTGAGATTGGGGATGACAAGTTTCTGCTCTAGTGCTTTTCGGAACAACTGACTGATAAACTTGACTTGCTGGCCTCGAGACAATAAGAAGTTGAATGGCACACCCGTGACTCTCGCCATTTCAGTGTAGTTTTCCAAACAAGAGAGTTTATCCATTAGCCTTTGGGGGAGGTAGGCATCTTTCAGACAGTATAGTGCCAGACGTCGTCGAGACTCGGGTGTACCGTTGAAAAGTTCCGTGATCATTGTATGATGGACATCCTCCTTCTGCTCGCCAAGAAAATTGGCACACACAGAGTTCAGTGTATAGCTTCTGAGATGATGATCGCGCTGGATCAATTGGAGAAGATCCAGCTGTAGTCGACCGTTTGTATTTGTAGCTTTGGTATCTCGATTGCCCATCTGTTTGCTAGAGAAGTTTGTTTCCTTGGCTTTAGACTGCATGCTGGGGATTCGAGTCCAATATTCAAAACCAGATACCTTGAGATGTTTTGCTCGGTCGAGCAAATATGGGAAATCGAAATTGGAAATATTGTAGCCGGTGATGATATCAGGGTCCGCTCGAATGAGAAACTTTTGCCAATCACTGAGCATTTTCTCCTCCTTCTCATACTGCAGAATCTGGGTTGCCACGATAGAGCTTGTCTCTTGCAAGCAAAATACGTTTCTGACGAACGGTTTCTTTTCTCCATATTGTGTGACAATATTTGCGATCTGGATGACCGGGTCGTAGTTTGCCTCTGGAAAGATACCCTTGCGACCAGCACACTCGATATCAAAAGACAGAATACGCAAAGGTGCCATCTTTGACCATTCGCCCACCGGTTCGTGTGCTACAAGATCGAGGTAGCTAACTTCAGCTTCGATTTGACAGTTGGATTGGCGAACATGGTCGGGTATAATTTTGTACGTCTTAGCTGGAGCTTCAACCCATGACATTCCTCGGACCTGGACGCTTGTTAGATCATAGAGATACCAGATTGCATTTCTCATACCTTGCAGTCAACCATGAAGCGCAGTAGATATTGAAGGTTGTCGAAAGTTTGAACTTCGCCATCATTCCTCCACATACCTTTCCAGTTTGCGTTGCCACTTTGAATCGTTGTTCGGACTTTGTTTATGAATTTGGGGTCTGTCACGGTAACCTTCAAGTACGGTTTCGATTGATTTCCTTGGAATCCGTAGATGTTCTCTCTCATGGCAAATGCGACCGAGTGGATCGTCGGTTGGTGTTGAGCAACTTGAGTCTCTAGGTATGCCTTGAACGCTGCACAGTCTTGTGGTTGGAAGCTGACGGGCGCAGGAACGTAGAGATAATGCTTGAAGTCGGTAACATGCAGCATGACCGAGTTTCCTGCTTCATTAACACCAAACAGCTTGACAGTAGCCCGTCCACCATGTAATGTACCCTCCTCGGCTTCGATAGACTGGAAGCAGAGACTGTCACGCTCCGGCACGAAGTCTACTACAGGTGGTCTATCCCATGCCTGGTCCTTCTCGGTATTGTTTCGCTTGCGGTCAGACAAGTCCTGGCTGAGCTTTTCGAGGACTTCTGATTCAAAAGCACTCTTGGGCTGACTGGATGTCATTTTGGATCGATGGTCATGCTGGGAGCTAGGAGCCCGGGCGGCAGCAGGTGATGATGGAAAGCCATCGACCTTGCGCTTCTTCGCTGAGGAGGGAGAGGATGTGATGTTCTGGCGAGTGTGGCTCTCGCCCAATACTCGTTTCTGAGGAAGAACTGCACTGGCCATGGTGACGGATGATGGCGAATGTAAAACGGGAAGAACGAGACAAGGAAGAGAAAAAAGATAACCAGAATATTCCACAATCACGTATGCATCCACAGTAAGGAGAGTGAAGAGTGTTCGACGACTTCTTTGGTGGATTATGATTGTTGACACTAAACGGTTGGAGGGGAGACTCTCACAGGGGAGATTTCTGATGGGTTTGAACGTACACAACTTTAATTGATGGCCACCGCGTAACGCGACTCGTGAAGCGTGACGTGACTGGCCCCACTTGGTCGTGATATGTCTGAAGTGGTCACGTGAACAGGCGTCATGCATACAGGTAGGTATCTCTTTCTAAGATTGGATACCTTACTTGAGGACTCACCTTGAGACCTTTGGCAGAAAGCTGAAGTACCTACTACTGTAAAAGGGATGGGGCATCACGTTGAAAAGTTTACATTGAATTTTGTAATTCATGTGTTGGGTTCAACAACCTCGTTTACTGACTGTCCAGAAACCATCATGTAGTATGGCTGAGCCATTTACGTTATGGGTACCATGTTTATGGTCCGCTTACACACAAATCATGACAGGCAGAGTAGCGCTATGGCACATCCTCACAAATACATGGGAATGTCCCGTCTCAAGTTGCGATCGTGTTGATTCCGGTTCCGAGTTAACGTAGTACACAGGGTTGCACCATCAATTTCAGCTTTGAAGATGATTAGAGACTACACCATCTTGAAGAACTTCAGAAGATAGCACTGCCCTGCCGTGATAGCAATTATCTAGAGTCTTTTTTTCCCCTGGCCTCGAGACGAAGTACCAATATTACAGAATTCATCATCCCAAGGCTGGGTTCCCGGGCTTGCTTGGCGAGCACATGCATCATAGTCTTTACCAAGCATAGCACGCAGCGCCATAACCTTGTCGACAACATCAGGTACCCAGTTGCGAGTAGATATTCAGATGGCGCTAAAAGAAAGGCAGCATTTCGAACATGAGCACGAAAAGACAGAATCGATGACCCCACGCCCTCAAGATATTGCTTGATGGACTTCTCAAGCTTGTAAACGCTGTCTAACCATCAGATCAAGGACCACAATGCAGAGGTGTTCAAGTGTCCAGAGAAAGGTTGTGGAAAGCAGTCCCGATCATTGACGGCTCTAGAAGCACATATTCTCTCCAAACGCAATGGTACAAAGATTCCTTGTCCGTGAGCTGGGTGCTTAAAGGTGTATAAGATGACAAGTGGCTTGGCGCAGCACGTGGAGGCTAAATACAATGCAATAGCTCTCGAGGGCGATTATTCAGGATGTATCTCGACTTTTGTTACTCCTCGAGCCAGGCAGTGGCACAACAAAAAAGACATGCAATGTGGGCTCCTAACATGGTAGCCCCGTGCTCAGCAGACACAGAAGCTTGCCTTGAGACTTTTCTTAGTGTACACTTGGCCTTAGTACATGCCAATATCGCTCACTTGAGTAAGATGTCATGTCTATACCGCGAGTCGATGGACTGTGATGCTGTCTTTGCGAATATGGGCGAAGAACTCAAGCACGCTCATCAAGACCATACTCACAATGTTTGCAGCGTTACGGGCTACGCCAGCACCGCTATGAGTAATAAACCCCATGAGGCCTTACATCAATACATGCCAATTACACGTGGACTTCTGTACTTAAGTTGTCCTGGTAGCTTACTGAAATACGGGTAACCATGTTTACTGCTGGGGATAGAACAAAAGAGTAATTTTCTCGACCTGACAACGTAGTGCGAGGCGATGCATTGTTGGGTTATACAGATCATGATACCCAGGTTTTGAATGGCAAATGGAGCCAATCGCTTTGTCCTGTTGCCGTTGCTACCTTGTGCCTTGACGCTTAACGAGCAAGTGATAATGCATTGTTTATGTAACCACGGCATATTAACAAATTTTATATTGAAGTTCACGATATCTAATACTTGCCATACATTACTACGTGTCTGCCATGATCCCAGAAGCACCAAGCTTCTATTTACAGTCTGATTTTCGCCGCTGGCTAGCACCTATCCTTCCTGTCAGTTCAAGATTTGTTTGGCAAGATTGCGTTATATTGGGTTGAAGAACACGTTCAGACATCCATTCTATAAGCATCCGTAATCCGTCTCAGGAGATTCAGTTAAGCCATGCATAAAAAAGAATTCATCATAATAACTCAAGATGGTGAGGATAGCATTAAAGATTGAGAAAACTTACTTATTTTCAGACAAAAGGGGGTCAATATATGATACAAAGGAAGTACCCCCATGAAACTTTGCGGGTGCGCATGCAACGATGATCAGACGGTGAGAAAAGGCTTACATTCACAAAGGAGCAACAGGAGGGATGGCATGCCATTTATAATACCGTGACGTTGTCAGGTATGTCTCCTCCTTTGATCGTAAAATCGACGACATGCGGGGTATCGCGTGACTTTGTGTTGCGTTGGTTGAGTCTGAATATAGCCAAGAGCTGCAATATCATGTAATAGTATCACTAAACCCATGTCTTATATCCATGCCCATGTGTTATATGGTTGGGTAAATGCATGATACTTGCATCCAACAGACTGCACAACTGGCTGATGGTTGTCAGCAATTCAAATTAACACCACTCATTCCGATAATTACTGTTTAGATGGCGCTCGAGCACAAGATAGTACTGGGAAAGTCATTTCATCGTTAATTAACATAAACAAGGCAAGGACTAGCATCCTCCGACGTCCTTATTGTGCTTCCAGTAAGAGCAGTATCTAACTGCTTATCCAGCTGCGCTGAGCTTTGCAATGAACAAAAGTGCTTATTAACGTACATGCTGCTATCTAAAGCCGTACACTATTCAATTCCATTAATTCGGTTTAATCTTCATCGCTCCAGCCAAAAAGTACTGATCAAGTGTCCTTAGGCTTCTTAAGATGCTCAAAAGATCCCCAATCGCACCAATCGTTGATGGGCTGCACGAGGTTAGCAACTTTGTCATCTTAAGCAGTAGTGTTGAGAAACTTACAAGGCAGTTGAGATACTTGCACCAATCACAGGTGCCGTGATACTTGTAGAAATTGTTCAAAAGAACAATGAAGACAACAATAATCATAACAAGAAAGGCAGCTCGAACCAGCCACCAAGCCCACCAAAGTGGCTTGCGCCCCTTGAAGAAACCGACAGGGTTCTTGAAAAAGTGAGGGGGCGTCTCACCAGTCTGGGGAGAAACGGCTGCATACGACAGCTCCTGGCCCATTCGCCTTCGTAATGAATTTGGGGAATGCAGTACACAGACACCAAGAGAAAGTCCCATGAGAAAACCACCAATATGGACAAAGTTGTCCAGGCCGGGGAGAAGCCCCAAGACAAATGCAATCACCATATCGAGAACGATGAAAAGAAGATCCTTGACTGGGTTGCGTCTGTCCTTCCATGAGTACAGAAGATCGAGAAGAACCAGAGCAATGATACCAAAGAGGGCACCAGAGGCACCCACAGAGGGCTGTCCTGGCGGCGCGTAATTGCCACCCATGATATTGCCGAAAATTCCAGCACTCATGTAAACAAGGAGAAACCGCACTGGTCCAATAGCCATCTCCATCTCTTTCGCAATAGTAAGCTGCAGGAGAAGGTTGAAAATGATGTGGATAAGGCCGGCGTGCATGAAAATTGAGGTTATGAATCGGTACCACTGATTAGGCTCAGGGCTCTGGTTGATATCGCCATTGAACTTGGGATCTGGAACGTCACCTCCAAACCCGCAGACAACATGAAGAGGGCAGAAGCTGTCGTCCGTTGTAGCATTCGGGCACAGGAGACCTGGTAGAACGGCACCTGGCTTGTTCTTGTCCACACTCTGAATACCCTTCACGTTCCGCATACAGGGGGCATATCGAGCACCCATATTGATCAACAAAGCCGGTGATGGGCCAATAAATACGTTGAATTGCGGCTTGATTGCAATGGGAGTTCCAGTTAGTATGCCTGTGACTTAGTTAGCTGACAGTTATCTTCTAGCATCATTCTTCATGTCTTACCGTTTCTTGCTATTTCGGCGATGAAGACGGCGATCTGGACAACAGAAAAGATATAGACAACCCAAGGGATTCTCTTCTTGTTAGAACCTATCATACCCAGTTCGCCCAAGCGAACCTTGCCCTTCTTGCCCTTCTTCTTGGATCGTCCTGGGGCATCATAGATATGATCGTTCATCTCGGGATCATCATTTTTAGCGGTCCGATCTTGAAGGGGAATGTCCTCCTGGCCATGAGTTCGCGAAGCGGCAGCTCCCCCAGCATAGCTTGTATCTTGATAAAAGCCTTGTTGGCCAATGTCAGCCGCACTGGAGCCGGGAGTCGGTCCGGTATTCGAGTTTGCCGGGTACACATGATCGTCAAAGACGGTGTCGAAAGGAGACTGACCAGTTTGGCCAGGCTGGTTATGGCTTGAGCTCTGACCGGAGGGGCTAGCATAAGTGCCAGCTGGAGGATATTGTATATCGTTGGGCGAGTATGGTGTTTGCTTGGTGGGAACAATATGCGTGGCAGAATCGGCAGGATAGATCGAGGTATCGGGAGCATAGTGTGAGTTATACGAGTTAGGCTCGTATGGAGGTGCTGGTGTAGATTGCGGCGAAGGAGTATCGTGATTTTGGTAGTAGGGAGAAGCGTTTGGGCCGGCGCCATAAGGAGCTTGTTGGCTACCACCGTGGTAGTATTCGTGCGATGCCATGATTGTCGAAAAGAAGAGTTTATCGGGTGACGACGAAGAGAGTACGTAGCCAATCGATGAGCGGAAACCGCCGAGAGGCAAAGAAAAGGGATACAGCTGCGACAAGCTGTTTCAGAGATTCAAGAGAGTGTCAGAGATCAACTCAGTATTCTGTTACTCGGCGACTGATCCAGTCCAGGTCTTTCCAAACAACAATACGTGCGCCTATGTCAAATCGATGTTTTGACGATCCCAGATGAAGATGTTAAACCAGAAATGTATCCCTCGCGCTAGGTCAAGCTTAGGTGGCTGGTCAGAATCCAAAGTCCTGAACTTCAGCTCGATGGGCTAGGTAGATTTTGAGCAGGTTGTTTCAAGGGTCGTCAGGGACGGAGAGACTGGTCTGGATTGCGTGGAAGCTGCTTCTTGATTGGGTGATGAGCCAACGCGTGGAAGCTGTGGGCCCGCTAGTAGGCCGTTCTATTTGGGTCGTCGTTAAAAATCGTAAACGAGTGAAGATGGGAGAGTCGAACAACGAGGGGAGGGAATATGAACACAACAGTTACGCTGCTTAACTAGTTAGGTATCATTACTATGAGGCATCCCTGAGCTTAGGTAACAGTCCTGTTTATTCTTATTTGACAAGTATACGGATTTGTTCTATTCTGCTGACTTGTGCCCATGACGAAACAACTCACAGCCGAGTGACGTACAATACCGGGGCTGTGCTGACAGCTGTAAGCCATGAATCCCTGCAACCAAAGGTCGATCATTGGGACGAAGGGTTTTTGGGTGGTGCGGTTGAGGACTATTGAGCCTCACTCTTGTTATGTTCAAGCGCCACAGCTTCTTAATTTAGAACAGCAAATACTCTTTATTTACGCCGGTTTTGTGGCGGCCAAGAGTCTTTGTCGGGTTGGATCACGAGAGCACTTCGGATCATGAAGTACTTAGGATAATAAGCATTGACATTTTATTACACGTTAGAAACTGTCAACCTGGATCACTCCAGTATCGACCACAAAAATTTAAAGAATAGAGCTTACCTCACCTACGGCCTGGGTAGGTACTAAGGTACAATAGTGTAACACAAACTCATGAATAGCAACCTGCTACTAGTAGTCTGACTTTTCATATCGATGCTTGCTACTGGGCCAGTTGTCCATTTTCATCAAGTCAACCACATCCCCGATACATTTTAAACTATGGATGCCAGTGGCTGACGCTTACAGCGCGGCCAACCACAGCCACTACTGAAGCTGACGAGTCTTTCCCGTGTTCTTTGTCTGGAGTGGAACCAGGTCTCACGGATTCCGATGAGACCTTTCTTTCCAGTATACGATAACATACGTGTGCAACTTAACATTTGTCAAATCAACCGTCAATTTCTAGAAAGTAGAGGTCACGGCTATGCCATCAATACCCTTGAACTGTTAGGTCTGGGAGTTACAACTTCCAAATCAATAGATTAGACAAGCAATGCCTCAACCTTCAGATGACATAATGCTTCAGTACCTATTTGCTAGGTCTTAACAAGAATTTTAGCAGGTATGAGTCTCCAACCTTTGCGCTCCCTTCTTTATTAAGGCCATACACACTGCCAACAAAGTAGTATGAACGGTTGACCCGACAGGCGCAGTTTGCTTGTTGAACAATCACTACGATATTCTAGTACCCGAAGTTAACTGAAGAACATAGCCAAGTTGCATTGCCCAAAGGTCATTGCCAGCATTTTCTGCTGCGAGTTGTCGACTTATTGCGCATCTGACGCGTCAATCAGCACCCAGATCGTTTGTTTCGAGTCACTGATGAGTTGGGTGAATGAATTTAGGTCGTAGTTATACAAGCTATTATATCGTACATGATATGTGCTACCCTATATATTTTGTTCCAACCCTCTTCGTTGCTCATTTCAGTCGTATTGTCCTGGTGGCCTTCCGCCTTTTCGATAATAGTGGTACAGTTCGGTCTTATACATGTCGTATTTTGTCGACAATGGGTCGTAATGCCTAGGGATGCCCTTTAATAGTGCATCGGCATCGATATTATTTCTCCTCATTTGAGGCGATTTTATTTCTTCCTGTTTGACGAAGCATCGCCTGCTGTAGTCTCGTCGTCCTGTTTTCTGGCGCCCTTTCCCCAATTACCACTCCAAACATCCGCCACTTGATCCACGATGATATCGCCGATGCCCTTGCCCTCTTCAATCTTCTGTTGATGCTCTCTGGCACGCTGCTCTCGCCAATTCTTCTCCTCACCTCCCATCCACACATCGTTGAGTGCTTTGGCGACACCCGTCTTCTCCTCTTCGCTCTGTGGGTTCTGCTGGCCCAATCTAGCTTTGAGTGCCGCCTCGCGCTCACGGTGCTCACGTAGCAGCCGCTGTGTGCGTTGAGCGCCTTCGGGAAGTTCAGTACCGAATATAGAGCCCACGCGGTTGCCGAACCGTGAGTAGATTGACGAGCCCGTATACTCGTAGGCGAGCTGGTTTGTGGCAAGAGAAAAGGCACCGGCGAGGACGAAGAATCGAATATCTATCTTTCGTGGTGGGAGTAGCATGGCGAGGGGTGCAATGACTGCACCAGCTATGGCAGAGTTGTGAATAAATTCATTGCGGGGAGGTAATGGAGGTTGCGCTTGGGGCTGATCTTGTGACATTGTGATGTTGGGTGTGACAATACTGCTGGAACGGTTCGAATCTCGCTGCAGTAGCACTATTTTGTTCGTAACGAAGTCGTAATCGCGAATCTGTATTTGCTTAGTTCCATACCTAGAGTCGACATTGCGAAGTTCTCCCGCCAACTTTTTCTCGCAATCTGGTTGGTCGCCTGCTCAACTGATAGGTACTTGTCTTACCCGCCAAGTATGGTGGGAAATCAGGTCCCCTCAAGGTCCTCGGCATTGTAGGGTAGGCATAGGACTGCGGATCAATATCAATTGAGGGTAGACAGCCTTGTTTTCTTCTTCTTCTTTTCTTTCCTTTTCTGGTAACTGAACTAGAAAGAAAGAAGAACACTATTTGGGCGAGCTATCTTGTTGTAGAGTTTTATTTGAGCTCTGTTGTGTTCTTGACTGATCCCGTCGGTTTTTCTTCATTGCGGAACCTTTTAACCCAATAGTCATGCAGCCTGCTGACCTTTGACCACGATAATCTCACTTGAACATTTGTTACTGCCTTATTTCTTCTTTATGCATCCAATTAATGAAACGCAAGACTTTGTTACCCATCTAGAATATAATAACCATCTACAGAACGTGTACTTGCCGGTTGAAGACCGTGTGAAATTCAATTGCTCAAACCGTTAATTACTTAGCTCTCCCACAACACGACGACGGAAACTACGCAGCTTCCGAGCTGCATAATCGTCACCACTACCTGAACACCCCATTGCTATTTTGAGAAGAAATTGCAGAATAGGGAAAGATTATGATTTATATGGCGGGGTTCTGATTGTGGATGTTATTGATTTCCAATGATAATTTCGGGTATCTCGTATAGCCACTGGCCAAGGCCTCATATCATATTATCAACAGTAACAGATCAGTTCCCCATGAAGACCGACCCAGAACATAAGGATAATATGGGTTAAAATAAAAAACTGTCCAGATGTCTCATGTCTTTGTAGAATATCGGACGATATTCAAGTAATATGCTGGCTGTGGTTGGTTGTCGTTGTACGCCATCTTGGCGCCAGCCCCAATAATTAAAGATCTGTTATCGATCCAACATGATCGCAAACATAGCTTCTTTGGGATACACCACGGACGAATATCCGGGAATTAAATCAGCTCAACGACAATATTTGCCCACAAACAACCGTGGTAAGGGATGTGGTGTTGCCAGCAGCAGACTTTGACACTAGACCATCAAAGCCTCACCCACTACTCCTGAAAACCAAGCCGCCGATGCTCACTAGCTGCATGTGAGAACTTGATAGTCTGAGCTGCCGCCCCCAGCTGTGCCATGTTTGCCAACTCCACCTTGACTACCGGCATCAGATCCTGCCGAGCAAGCCTAGAGCAATCCAGCCACTATCAGAAAACCACGAGGTGATTGAAACACTTACATGACAAAGGATAGAATGAAACAGGAAGGGAATGACAAATGACTCAAAAGCGCTGAGCAGATGTTACCATAAGCTTCCCTTGTCGCAACATGTCCTTATGTAACAGCTCTTGACATGCGAAGGATCGATGGGCATCACGATTTAGGTTCAGGCCATGTAGGTATCATGGAAGACGTCGGTACAGCCTCCAACTCCAATGACTACACTATCACTGACGTGAAGATCATCCGAGTGTAAGGCAGGGTATCAGAACAACCTCCCTGGGTCTACACCCAGCGCTAGGCAGCACCAACAACATTATGGAGCCGTGTGGGCAGCTAATACCCTATGCAGTCAAAAGGGATAGGGATTAGCTGCTTGTTAAGGAGGTCTAGTAAGCTGAAGCATATACGTTTGAATTTAGATTTTATGATACGTGATGAATTCATCTGATAACGCAGACATTGATAGCTGGGTAGCCAGCACGCCAGCCGTTTCTCAGCCAAGGAACAGTGCTTGAGATGAAATGACCCGAGAAGTGAGCGCTTTCTAAATAATGCATCGTACGAATATTTGGTTGCCACCAAAATGATTTTGTGGAAGAGGAGGCTTTGAGGCTTCGATAAGCTTCAAGCTAGGGATGAAAGTTTCGTAGATATTTTCCCGTGCCTAAGTGGATTTCCAGTGGCTGACACTCGACGTGCAGCCTGTCGGATCGATTCTGTGCCTACCAGAAGCAGTCGGCTACAAGTTGCAACACCTACCTCTCCGCCGAGTTTTCAAATCCCATTACTGAAAGATCATACCCCAGTGAATCGGGGGCTTCAACAATGTGATCGCCTACACATATCCCCGCCGCTATGAAAACTGAGTGTTATTCTCTAAAAGTCTGGGAAGCCTCCTTATACTATACAAGAATTATCAATATCATTACATTCTGAAACAGAGTGTTGAAATATCCAATACAATAAGAATCGAAGCTGCTTCTTCCAGACGTACTGTTTGCCTTTTCAAGAGGATCAATATATAAATGATGACCATGAGACTGTTGACTCATGAATAATGGATTATGAAATACATTGGGTCATATGTTGGCAGGCGCGCCGACTCACGCGTAAATTCTCTTCCCGTTTAGTACTTAGGTACTTAATTATCGATTGATCTTAGGAAGTGACGAGCGGAAGTTCCCATTCACCGGCTTTGTGGTAGCGAGACTGCATACCTAGTACTTATCACTTTCACGTTTCCCCTTAACATCCGCTACTATCTAATCGGTTAACTCCTCAACGTCAATTAAAATTGAAAGTAAAGGATTGATTCATCCAGAATATGCTAAACTAACCCATGAATTTATGCCTTGAATAGCCTGTAGCGTTCATAATGACTGACTATGTATGTAGTAGTTCGAGGCAAGTGTCAATGCCACGCCCCATGGAAATTTTCTTGACTAAATTTACCTCCAATGAGACTAGCTGTCGCATAAGAATGCTGACCGTTGTATTTTGCACGTGGCAGATTTACCTTGGAACTCTTTTAGACTCTGCTGAGCCCTGTTGAGATGAGATTAAAGGCGCGTGGTAATCCCGGATGCCGAGACCGCGGACTCAACTGCCAGATGAGGTTACATTGCCGATTCCTTGACAATCAATATCTTTGCTCGCATTCTCTACCGTTGTTAGTTTAGGGCGACGCCTTGTGATTCTTCCGGCTGGCTGTTGTATTAATGACTGATAGTATTACTGGCTATGCATGTATGTACAGGCTTGTTTCACCCCTTATTAACATTGCTATACAATCCGTGATGTTTGAGTATCGGGACACTAAAGTCTCAAAAGATAAGTAAGAATGCTACTTTGAACACCAGTCAGAAGGTCGCTGCCGTTAAGCTTGGACTTTGTCTTCGTGATCGACTCGACTGAAAATGGAGTTCAGACAGTTATATCCACCGACGGCCGAACTAATACATTGACGCATGACTTAAAGAAATATCTTAGCATACCATTCCCTGACACGCGCTTCTGGAAACAACTCATTCTTGTGGGCCTTAGTGACAGATGCCGTGGCAGCCCCTGCTAAGTATGTACCTACCAATCGGCCGTTTGTCCAATTCGGAGCCGACGGACTAGAGATGGCACAACCTGAGAATAAGCGCTGGCTGATGGCTGATGGCTTGTGGAAGGTGGCAACGCATTGTAACGCAACACAACGCAAAGCATCCAACTCCGGTGAGTACAGAGTCTTGGCAATTCCATCGTTGCGGCAAGGAAGCTGTTTTAATAATAGGACAAGTATTCGCTAACTCACCTAAGGCGATTGGTCGTCTACCGATACAAGGCAAAGGCAACTTTAATGTTGGATAGTGTACTGTACTTTCCAGTCCTTGCTCAGGGATTATGAAATATTGGAAACTGAAACAGCAAACCGTTCGATATTGTCACGTTCTTGTTGAGAACCCTGAAGAATAACATTATACGCCAGTGCGATCGTTGAACATAAAAAATCAGTGGGCCAATGGATGATCAACAAAGTCCGTTGATATGGAGAACTAGGCAAGGAGATCTGACTCGAATAGGAGAAAAATCTGTCCATAGCCATTCCTGGCAAGGTTTGGAGAAAATGTAATGAGATGCCGTCGGCGGCGAATGTGGCCGAAACGTGATCTTCACAAGCTACTGCGCGGTCGACGTGCCCGGTGTGGAGAGCCGAGCCGAATATCAGAGCAAGGTTATGGCCACGACTAGCATGGGTATGTATATCGAAGATGCTCGTGGATATGACATGGCTCTACCAATAAGTTCCAATGTTGTCATTAAATAAAGAAAACTGAGCCTAGGTCAGCGGACCGGGCCCAGTGCCGCGAAGAATGTTGGCTGAGTGTTGAGAGATCTTGTCAATCCCATAAGGCTGAAGCTGGCAACAAATGACTAATACAATAAAATGATGAAAAAAAAAAATGAAAAAAAAAACCCAGACCCTTTCTCGGAGGGCGTTGTTCTTCTCAGCTTCGGACACTAGACACTTTCTTGGTCTCTGAACATCGACTGGAACAGTTCAATTTACCCCGCCTCAACAAGCCAGATTTACTTGCAAAAGTGAAATAAGTGTCTGACACGTTGTACCGTCCCACCGGGAAGTCCCTGCAGCAGGAGGAGCCAGGCTAGGGAAGGCCAGAAAACCTAAGACTTTGATCGTAAGTGACAAAAAGACTTGAGCAACCTTAGGATAATTTAGAGTAGACTCAGTATACTTTTGATTAGTTTAATTTTACCCCCTAATTCAGAACTCAAGTTCTCCAACACCCTAAGGCCAGGTTTATCTCTTGGCAGATTTGAGCATTGCCGACTAACCTGAAAGTACTGGTACCTTCAACGAAAGTCGCCGTCTGTCTAAGAACAAATGGGGACGTATGCATTGCGCAATTTGCAAGACACCTGAAATGATACGTCGAACCTCCGGTAGCAGCTATTGGCCACGGTAGTGAGATTTACGAATACTCAACAATAAGTACATGCGCTGCAAGGGATTACAGACTAGCATGAACAATGAGACAGTCTAACCATCTACACAAGAACAAAGACAACAACAGCCACTAGAAGCAGCTCGCCATAACCGAATACTTTCAAAGCAGCAGTCATTTATCACAGCAGCGCATATTCAGATCGAAATCTATAAAGACAGGTAAGTTCTTGAATTTCTTGGGCTTGTGCCACATGATGGAAAGGCCAAGGAATTCCCCTCCCTAAAGGCAGTAAATCGCCTATATAGCGAACGTGAATTGTGCAGACCATAAAGGTAGGCAGCCCATCTGGGCAATATGGGGTACCAACCTGAACGGGAGGCTATCGAGATCTAGATTCTCGAGATTAGACGAGTACAGAATAGTACATGCAAACAGAGGCGGCAGTATTCTTAAGAAAGCTAAGCACTTTGCTAATCTTAGCTGTATAAACCCCAATAATTGGGACAGATAAGCCCGAATTCTGAAAGTACCCATCTATTGACACCCCTATCTACAATTCCCTTACGTATTCATAAATATTTCTTGTCTTGGAACGTTCCCGATATGGAGGATATCTAAGAGTCTGGATGTCCATGCGTCGACAGCACCAGAAACAGTCGGTGGGGAGCCCCACAAACGACACCGAGAAACTGAAACAGATTCCTGGAGTTGCAAAATAGTGCTGTGCTGTGTTGTCTTTTTTGCTTTTTCTTTACACGGGATCAATTTACTCTAAGTTCCACACTGGAAAATGACATGGCGGCGGCGTATAGCCACCTGTTATCGGCCAATTCAACAGTGGTCCGGGCTGCCTGATCAGTTCAACGGAAAGAGACCAGCAATACCAAACAGTTAGGCACTTTCCGAAAAGGAGTCCGAGTGATCTTTGTATCGTGCCCCGGGCGGACATGCATCGGAGATATTGGATATTGTTATGCCAAGATCAAACATCTTTCTAGTGCTACAGTATTGACCCAACTGACTGGGCCGCCGAAGCAGCAGGCTGGATCACATCAGTATCACCACCAACACTCTTGCTCAATCAGGGAACACCCATGATGTACATGGGAAAGAAACAAAATGTCAGATGCCCCTTGTCCCCCACCGCCACCGCGCTAAGTGCGCCCCTAACAGCCCTGCAACTGCAGAATGCTGAGCGTCAATCCTTCTTAGGGCGGCTTAGCTGTCCTTGTGTGACCAACAACAGGAACGTACAAGCGCCCCCCTGTTAGAAGTCAAGCCCCTATTGGACGTACAAGTCTCGTTCCAAAGAAGAAGCAAGCTCTGGGGCGCCAAAAAGCATGCACTAGAGTGGCGCTGGGGAGGGGAGGGCCCGAGGCTCATGATGGGACGGGTCCGGGCCTGTCCCCGGCGTCCCAAAGTCCAAGTCTAAACAGCCATCCATGTCCTACATTGCTCAAAAGAGACAGGTACAGGCACATACTAACAGGACAGGCCTCGCGCTCATCTTCATACTCACACAAAGTCGCACTCATCTTGGGGGGGTATGTTGTTGTACCACCACAAGTTCTATTCATTGATATTATCACCCAGCCCACTCACTATCGCGGATGCTCAACTGGACATGGTCAAAACTCCTACAAGCACCACTTATGTACTCTTCAGTACCTCTCTGCTACCCTGGCGCCTGTGGCAATGTCTTGGAAAACAATACCCGACCTCTAGTCACTGACGGGACCTCCATCTGTTTGAGCCATCCGTTTTGCAGCGGCTGTCTCGCCTGTCCTGCAACAGCTTGATCTTAGCGATGGTTACACAGGGCGTGCTACTCCTAGTTTGGCAGAGCTCGCCGTAACAGAGCAAACGATAAGGATAATGCCCAGAAGAAACCCACCGGCGATCCATAGTCCATGTCTGCTTCGACTCGTATAGGCAGTCAGTGTCTTTGTCCCAAGAAAGGGACCCTGGAGTCTTGTCCCATCCAATCCTCCGCCAAACTCCTGTGGTACCTGCCGTTGAATCCATTGCCCCAGGCCTTTTGTTTCCATCCCCGGCAATGAGACTTATAGCCTCAGCCTTTTACGCTTCTCCTAGAAAGGAGTGGCGGTGATATCGGGTATGAGCCCCAACTATGCCCGTTAATGCTTTTTTTTTCTTTTTCTTTTTCGATGGATGCTTGATCTGCCCCTGGGATTACAGTAACATTAAAAAGTGATGAGCTATAGAAAGACCTCATTATGCGCGAGAAACGGGGCTGACACTGACACTATCCGCCACAGTTGGGCTGCCCTTATGCGTTTCCATATGCGTATCAACCTAGCCCTGTATTCATCTCTGTGACGACTTACCTTACCTTACCTTACCTTGCCTTGTCTTTAGTTTCTTTTGCTTGTTTGCCCACCCTTTGCTCCTGGTCCCTCCCATTCCCTTTTATTATCCCCGGCTGCCTCTAGTCCTCTGCCACCTTTTTCTTTGCAGAAACTTTGATTCCTGACTACCGCTAAAATTATCCTTTCCCTCCGCCCTCCTCCGTTTTCTCGGCCGAGAAACAGTTCGATAGAAAACGTGTGGTCGTGGAGCTTCTGCGGGGAACAGCGGTGATCTGACAAGGTGATTCAATATCCCGATCTATAAGTACTTACTTGCTACCTTCGTCGAGGTCGTAAGTTTGTGAGAACCTTTTCCTTCGAGGTGTACATATGGCTCAGAGTTGGGCCAACGAGGAATCCTCATCGTCTCATTCCGAGAGAGCGGGGGGAAGGGCGCATGCACACGCACAAGGCCAAGCACACTCAGATGTATCGTTTACAAATATGAACCATGCGTCTTCCTCGTCACCGAGGAACCAGGCAGCAGCAACTGCAACAATTGAATCACCAGCTCAGGTGCTACTGGCTGCTTCAACATCGACAACTCCGATCTTCCCAATAACTAATCTGACCACTCATCCATCTTCTGTTCCACATCCTACCGGCTTCAACACTTTCAATACTATCGATATTCCCTTTACGGAAAGTTCTTACAGCAGTGGTAACGTCTCTCCCGCCTCGACGAGTACACCAGCCACTCCTGTTACCGGTGCTGGTACTTCTGAAGCCATCACTACCACCAGAAGCCCATCTGTCTCTGCTGCGGTCATTTCAAGTAAAACCGCCTCGCTTGCTTCGACTACTTCAGCTTCATCCGATCCCATAGCACCTCCAGCAGCTCCCCCAATCAAAGCAAAGCGTGTCCGGACTAGTAAGCCAAAAGTCAAGACAGGATGTACCAACTGCAAGTTCGTCTCCCCGTTCCTTATCCTTTCTTTCCTAAGTTTAGTCCTTTTGGGCATGATGATAGCGAAAATCTTACCTTGTGGTATAATAGACAGAGGCGGATTAAGTGCGACGAGGCTCGTCCAGCTTGTACGCAATGTGTTCGAAGTAACAAAACCTGCACAGGCTACCCACCCCCTAGTCGCAGTTCTCGTCCATTCGAGGAGGTCCGGATCGCCCCGAAACCGATGCCAGTATACGATGCTCACGCATCAAGCACTTCGATTGCTCCTCTACACGGCGACTATCATCTCCTACCACGTCGGGCCCACCAAAGATCAATTTTGAGGACCACATCCCCAGGAACCACGTCTCCATCACCCACTGCTTACCAACCGTCTGCCGCTCTGCAAATTCAACCAAATGAATCCTTCTACTTTGACATATTTCGCTCACACACTGCTAACGAGCTATCTGGCTTCTTCAACAATCTGTTCTGGACCCATTATGTATTGCAGGAGTGCCATTCTGAAGATGCCATTAGATGTGCTGTAATTGCTCTGGGCGCGCTGTATCAGACTTTAGAGCAGACAGCTGCTCTGAATATGCATAGCGGGACAGATATGGGTGGCGATGCGCGTGTCGAGGCTGTCAGGGGCCATTGGCAAGTCGCCATCAGGAGATATGGTGATGCATGCAATGCTTTAGTGAAGCAAAACACCCAAGATCAGAGATCGCACAGAACCTCAATCATGGCCAATGTGCTTCTGGCCTGCTTTGACTCCTTTATTGGTGATCACAGACAGGCCATTCACCAGATCCAGACTGGACTTGGCCTGCTTGATATTTTCCGCACTCAACAAAGACAACGGCTCCTTCCAGTTTCCGAGAACTCACTAGAAGAGGAATTGGTGGTGATTTTTACTCGCTTGGCGATACAAGCAAAGTCTTACGATATGGCATTCCATTTCCCGCAGTCGTTCAGTATAAGACTGAGCTCACAATCGCACACGCAATCTCCTGGTCCGAGCGGCACAACTACTCCTTCACAAGAGGAGCCCTTCTTGATCCCTGAGACTTTTACATCCGTTGTTGAAGCTCGAGTGGCTTGCGATACGCTAAACGCTAGGATTATGAGATATGTCGAGGAACTTTTCGCTATGAAAACCGACCTCAAGGGCACCCTGCCCCAATCATGGCTTGATTATGGTCTTCATTTCAAGGACTACCTGGATGCTTGGGGCAAAGCGTTCGACAACTTATTTTTCACACGGCACAATCCTTCTGTCAGTCTTCAGGAGAAAGCTGGCATTGCTGCTCTGAAAATGCTGTCCACTAATTCGAGAATCCTTTACCTCATGATGTTCAGTGATAAGGAGTCCAACTTTGATAACTTTCTTCCTCAGTTTCAGACAATAGTCGACTTAGGTACTGAGATAGTTGGTGACGAGGAGCGACGAGCCGCTTCGCGCGATTGCCCTAATCCCGAGCAATGCCAACATCGGCAACGTGAAAATTGGCAGAGCCAGGACCTGTTCCCGGCCATGGGGTTCTCAGCTCCGCATATCAAGCCTAGGTTTGCAGCTGATATGGGAATTGTTGCTCCTCTATTTGTTGTAGCAACTAAATGTCGCGATCCAGGCACAAGGCGCAGAGCTATACAGCTGCTACGCAGCAGTGCTCGGCGTGAGGGCATGTGGGATAGCGAAATGGTTGCAAATATCAGTGCATGGCTCATGAACCTTGAGGAGTCAGAGACGCTCTCCATGGGGGTCGAGTCCTACCATGTTGATGGCATCACGAAGCCCATACCAAGAAGAATCCCCGAGGAAAAGCGCTTCACGATTCGTTCCGTTGACTTCGACCTCCGAACGCGAGTTGCAGACCTTCAGGTTGGCACTCGCGGTCTTCCGCCTGGTATTCCTGATCCCAAGTTTCGTCAAACTCGGTTGAATTGGTAGCAAGGCTCGGCTAGGGTTTGCATTTCTATTTGATTTGTATACAACGGCCTATCAGTCGTGAACATAAATATGGTCTATCGAAGATGTGGTGTTTCGGATTTGGAGTTCAGGAAAGAAGAGAAACGTGTCAGCGTCATATCAAGCCTGTGATATAAATGCAACAGGAACAGGCTCTAATAGTATATCCAATGAGTTTTATGTATGTCCTTCTAGACCCAAACAATTCAAAGCGAGCCAATGCTGAATAGGGGCATACATATAAGTGAAAATGTCTATCTTCCATGGTTATTTACAGGGGTGGCAACTCCTCTCGACATATGGGACACTGCAGCCGAAATCTCATCCAGCCTTCCAAGCAAGCACTGTGAAATATGTGCCTGCAAGGTGTGACCATATACAAACGACGAGCGAAGACACCAGCAACGCCCGTATCTTCGTCTTCGGCTGTGAGCACTGGCACCTCTAGGATCTCACGACAGATTGCACAGTCAATACTTCTCATCGAGCTCTGCTTCTTGCTGCCATCATCATCTGAGGATCGGGCACGCTCGATACCAGGAGTGTCATCAGCAACGAGGCCAATTGGCAGACCACCAGCCTCAAGACTATCTTCACGAAGGATAGGATGGTAGTCCCAAGCATCAGGGGCCCAGCCCGCGGGAATACCAAAACGGGGGCCAATGATGTCTTGTGCGGCAAGAATGATGAGCTGTATCCAAAGCCATGCGCAAAAGACCAGGAAGGCGTGCCGATCCGAGCGGGCGTATAGAAAGTTGTCTTCTTTGACCCAGAAATAGGCTACCGGGAGGAGTCGCAGAATGGATTGTCCAATAACAAATGGCCATCCGAGGGCTCGGCGACAATTCCGACGGGTATTGCGTAGAATTTGGGGTATCCAGAAGGATAGGTAGACGAGGATACATAGGTTTAGGAACAAGGAACGTAGATTGGGATACCATGTGGTTGACGAAATGGCCAGGAATATGATACACAGGGAGGAGAGAATGAGGCGGCCGATGATGCTTTGGAAAGATTGGGGGGCTTCCTCGACACGTTGCATTGTTGTGGCGCTGGGGACAGTGGCTCGCGAAGCCGCAATTTCCGCATCAACATCTTGATCAGAGGGAACGATGACAGACTGTGGATGAGGTGGATGCAGCGGTGGTCTGGCCGGCAGGCGTGTTGCCACGGGCTCAGGTAAGAGTGATCTATTCGGCGTCATAACTGCGGGTGATACAGCAGTATTTGTGCTATCACCTGCGTTGCTTACATCCCGCTCTCGTCGAGGCCGGGCTTCAGGGATCTGAACTTCGTGAACTTTGGCGAGAAAGCTTCCGCCAATAGTCATAGACAGAAACGCGGCAAACAAGAGGGCCAAGGTTGGGAGAAAGGTGGCGCCAGCAGAGGATACCCAAGTTGCTGCAGCAGTGAAGGTCATACCGTCAATCATGAGCATAATAGCGATAGTCCAGAAGCTCACTCGACCCATTGTCGAAGGGGTGCAAGACTCGCGCATCTGGTTCTTGAGGAGATTAACCTGACCAAATACAACAATTGCGTAGACAAGAATCCATGTTTTGACCTGGTAAATCTGAACCTCCATCTTCATGCCCGTCAAATGCTGAGCTTCACTTGGGCCAAAGTCTGGCGGACCTTTAGTCTCCAGAAAAAAGCCGCAGTCTGGAGAGTAGATGACAGCTGACATTTGGAGTTTGGGTATCCTTGGGATAGGTGCGCCAATAGGCGATTCTAACTCTGACTCGATAGCATTGATGATAGACTCCAGGGCGTCGCTTGAAGAATCCCGGGAATCGGGATTGAGGTGGGCTCGACTTGGTGGATAGACTTGCGCATACATGATATATTCGCAATGCGGCGATGGATTAGTGGTGTAAAGAGGGTTTTCCAT